>PVJI01007922.1:0-74912 GCA_004026765.1 Micronycteris hirsuta
ATATAACTCCCTTCAACATTTCATACAACAAAGGCTGGGTGGTGATGAACTTCTTGAACTTGACCTTATCTGCAAAGCACTTTCTCTGCCCTTCCATTCTAAATGAAATCTTTGCTGGATAGAGTATTCTTGGATGTAGGTCCTTGCCTTTCATGACTTGGAACACCTCTGTCCAGCCCCTTCTTGCCTGCAAGGTCTCTTTTGAGAAATCAGCTGACAGTTTTATGGGAATTCCTTTGTAGGTAACTGTATCCTTTTCTCTCGCTGCTCCCAGGATCCTTTCCTTATTTTTGACCTTGGGTAATGTAATTATGATGTGTCTTGGTGTGTTCCTCTTTGGGTCCAACTTCTTTGGGACTCTCTAAGCTTCCTGGACTTCCCGAAAGTCTATTTCCTTCGCCAGCTTCGGGAAATTCTCCATCATTATGTGTTCAAATAAGTTTTCAATTCCTTGGATTTCTTCCTCTCCTTCTGGCAGCCCTATGATCCGTATGTTGGGCCGTTTACAGATGTCCTGGAGGTTTCTGAGCCCCTCCTCCATTTTTTGAATTCTTGTTGCTTCATTCTTTTCTGGTTGGATGTTTTTTTCTTTCTGCTGGTCCACTCCATTGATTTGAGTCCAAGTTTTCTTATTTCTATTTGTTCCCTGCAGATCTCTCCTCATTTGTTCAAGCAATTTTGGTAATTTTTCATCGAATTCCCTTAGCATCCTTATTACAAGGGTTTTGAACTGTGCATCTGATAGGTTGGCTATCTCTTGGTCGATTAGCTCTGGGGCTTTGATCTATTCCTGTCTTTGGGCCATTTTTTTTCCCTCAGTGAGCCTGTTACTGTAAGGGGGGTGGAGTCTTGGGATCCCCTGTGCAGGGAAGCTCCCGGTAGTTGTGCTGTGATGTAGCCTGTGGGGACGGGACCTGAGCGCACAATGGCGCCTTCTCCACTCTCCGCACCCGCACCTCCTGCAAGCAATTCGAGCCCCTCTGCGCTGGCTCCGGGGGTTGCTCCGGGGTCGTTGGACGGGCTGCACAGCTCCAATCCCCCGCGGGTCTCCCCAGCGAACTTTCCTGTGAGGCTGGGAGTTCCTCCTGCCGCTGACTCTACCCCCACAGGTGCTCTCAATCTGCGCCGATGGGTTGCGCCCTGCTTTCTCTCCCAGTTTCTCTGCACACAAATGCGGACCTGCCCGGTCCACCAGTCTTGGCCTTGCTGGGTCCGGATGAGCCGGGCGCAGACCGCGCTTCAGTCGGGGCCCCATCTGGGTGTGCTGCAGCCACGTAGGGACCGCCCCTCCAACCACGGTCCTGCCGTCTGCTCACTGGCTCACCGCAGGTTGGCGAGCACTCTCCCTCCGCCCTGCTCCTCCCGGCTTACCAAACTGGATGAATGTATCTTCTTTAATTCCTTTGTTGTCGGACTTCCTCTCAATATGATTTTCTGTCAGATCTGGCTGGTTTTGGATGTGTAAATTTCTGATTTTTTTCCTTGTTTGGTTGTGCGAGGCGGCACGGCGCATTCTCCTATGCCGCCATCTTAGGAAGTTCTGTAGTTTTCTGAGCACATGACAATTACCTCCTTGGTTACATTTATTCCTAGGTATTTTATTTTTCTTGTTGCTAGAGTAAATGGGATTTCCCCCCTAATTTCTGTTTCTGATATTTTGTTGTAGATGTACAATAACACCTTCAATTTCTGAATATTGACTTTGTATCTCGCTGTTTTGCCAAATTCACTTATCAGGTAGAGTTGTTTTCTGGTGAAGTCTATAGGATTTCTATGTACACTATCATATCATTTGCACACAATGATAGTTTTACTTCCTCTTTTTCAATTTGGTTGCCTTTTATTTATTTTTCTTGTCTGATTGCTCTGGCTAGAACTTCCAGTACCACGTTGAAAAGAAGTAGTGAAAGAGGATACCGTTGACTTGTGCCTGATCTTTGGAAGAAAGATTTTCATTTTTCCCATTGAGTATGATGTTGGCTGTAGGTTTCTTGTATATGGCCTTTATTATGCTGAGGTATGCTCCCTCTACTCCCACTTTGCTGAGTGTTTTTAACATAAATGTGTGCTGTACTTTATCAAATGCTTTTTCTGCATAAATTGATGTGATCAGGTGATTTTTGTCTTTCATTTTGTTTATGTGATGTATTATGCTTATTGATTTGTGAATATTGTACCATCCTTGTATCCCTGGAATGAATACCACTTGATCATGGTGTATGAACTTTTTAAGGTACTGCTAAAGGATGAGGTTTGCCAATATTTTCTCGAATGCTTTAGTGTTTATGTTCATCAGCAATATTGGCCTGTCATTTTCTTTCTTTGTTGTGTCTTTATCAGGTTTTGGGTCTAGGATGATATTCACCTCAAAAAGAGCTGGGGAAACTTTGGTCTTCTTGGATTTTTTGGAATAGTTTGAGCAGGATAGGGATTAACTTTTCCTTGAATATTTTGTAAAATTCTTTGTAAAGCCATCCAGCCCAGGGCTTTTGTGTGCCCAGAGTTTTTTGATTACTGCTTCAATTTCACTAGCCGTTACCAGTCTATTCAGACTTTCTGCTTCTTTTTGATTCAGTTTTCAAAGATTATATATTTCTAGAAATTAGCCATATCACCTAGGTTTTCAAATTTGGCACGTAGTTGCTGATTGCAATTTCCTACAATCCTTTGTATTTCAGTGTTACCAGTTGCAATTTCTTCTGTTTCATTTCTGATTTTATTTATTTGAGTCCTGTCTCTCTTTTTCTTGATGAGTCTGCTTAATGAATTTTCGATTTTGTTTCTCTTTTCAAAGAACCAGCTCTGGGATTTATTGATTCTTAGATTTGTTTCTTTTGCCTCTATGCCATTTAATTCTGTTCTGATATTGATATATCCTTCCTTCTACTTGCTCTGGGCTTTGTTTGTTGTTGTTCCTCCAGTTCTTGTAGGTGTAGGGCTAGGTTGTTCATTTCAAATCTTTCTATCTTTTTAGGTAAGCCTATATTGCTATGAACTTCCCTCTCAGGACTGCCTTCATTGTGTCCCATAGTTTCTGAGTGTTGTATGTTCATTTTCATTTGTTTCCAAGTACACTTTGTTTCCCTCCTTGATGTCATTATTAGCCCAGTCACTGTTTAACAGAACGCTATGCAGTCTTCATGAATTTGAATGTTTTTGATTTTTTTTCTTTAGGTTGGTTTATATTTTCCAGTGCTTGTGGTCTGAGAAAGTGTTTGATATGATTTCAATTTTCTTAAATTTGTTGAGGCTTGTTCTGTGTCCTATCATATGGTCTGTTTGAGAATTTTCCATATGTGTTTGAAAAGATTGTGTATTTTACTTCTTTGGGATGAAATGTTCTATAGATTAGTTATGTCTGTTTGACATAGTGCATCGTTCAGTGCTACAATATCCTTGTTGATATTTTGTTTGGAAGATCTATCCATTTTTGATAGTGGGGTGTTAAAGTCCCCTAGTATAAGTGTGTTGCTGTCTGTATATTTCTTGAAGTCCTCCAAGATTTTTCTTATATATTTGGGTGCTCCTATGTTGGGAGCATATATACTTACAATGTTTATGTCTTCTTGATGAATTTTTCCCTTCAGTATTATGAAGTGACCTTTTCTGTTTCTTTTTATGGCCTTTGTTTTGAGGTCTATTTTTTCTGATGTAAGTATTCCTACATCAGCCTTTTTTCCTATCTATTTGCTGGAATATTTTTTTCCAACCCTTTACTCTCAGTCTGTGTAGGTTTTTTGTTTTCAGGAGTGTCTCTTGTAGGCAGCATATGTGTGGGGCATTTTTTTTATCCATTCAGCTACCCTATGTCTTTTGATTGGCACATTTAATCCATTTATGTGTAAGGTTATTATTGATAGAGACTTATTCATTGTTACTTTTCCCCTTTGTATCTGTGTTCCTCTCTTTCTCACTGTTTTTCTTCATCTTGTTAGAGCCATACCTTTAGCATATCTTGCAGTGCTGGTTTGGTGGAGGTGTATTCTTTTAGCCTTCTTTTGTCTAGGAAACTCCTTATTTTGCCTTCCATTTTAAATGAGAGCCTTGCTGGATAGAATAGTTTGGTTGCAGGCCTTTGCTTTTCATTACTCGGAATATTTCTGGCCATTCCCTTCTGGCTTGTACTGTTTCTGTTGAGGAGTCAGCTGATAGGCTTATCAGGGCTCCCTTGTATGTTACTACCTGTTTCTCCCTTGCTGCCTTTAAGATTCTCTCTTTGTCTTTGAATTCTTTCATTTTAATTTTGATGTATCTTAGAGTGGGCCTCTTTGAATTCCTCTTGATTGGGACCCTCTGTGCTTCCTGGATTTATGTGACTTTTTCTTCATCAAATTAGGGAAGGTTTCTATAATTGCTTTTCAAACAGGTTTCTATCCCTTGCTCTTCTCCTCCTTCTGGTATCACTATTATATGGATCTTATTACATTTCATGTTGTCCTGCAATCCCTTAGCCCCTTTTTGATTTTTTTTCCTTTTTTTTTTTTTTTTTGCTGTTTCTGGGAATTTTTTTCTGCCTTGCTCTGTAGCTCATTGATTTGATTCTGTAGTTCACCTAGGCTGCTTTTGATTCTTTCTACTGCGTTCTGCAGTTCAGAAATTCTATTCTTCATTTCCTTTTGGCTCTTGTTGATTGTTTCTATGTCCTTTTCATGCTGGTGTAATTCTTGGTAATTCTTTGTAGTTTCCCTGTAGTTTTTGGTAATTCTCAGTAAGCTCATTCAGCTTCCTTATTAACCATGGTTTTGAACTCAATATCTGGTAGTTTACTTGCCTCTAATTCATTTAGCATTTTTTTTTCTGAGGCTTTGTCCTTTCCTTTCATTTGGGGGATGTTTCTTTGTCATACCAGTATTTGTGATACTTGCCTGTTTGCTTCTGCTTCTTAAATTGATCTGTTTTGACTCCCTGAGTTTGTGGTGTGAACTTCTATGGTAGGAGACCCATGACAGTCAGTGGTGCACTCTCTTTCATCTCCTGAACTTGGTGCTCTTGCGATGCCTTTAATGCCACTTATGTTGGCTCTCTGGATGTAATTGGGTTTTGATTGTCGTTGGGTCTTCCTTTGGTGGATCCTTCCCTCCAGCTGGTACACTGAGGATCACTCTGCCCACCACATCTTGTCTGCTGTTGTGCAGGTGCTGCCAGAACAAAACCACAAATCCCAGGGAACAAGCCCACATCTGCAAAAATATTTCCTCCTCCCTGCAATCCCACTATCAACAGGAAATGAACCAGTATTAACAAGGTATAAAGAGATGAAAACTATTATAAGAAAGAGAAATAAACTATAGTACAAAATCTAGTAACTTAATATGTACAAATATGATGGACAAGAAATGAATGTTAAAAAGCTATGCAGAAAAGAAAATATCACTAATCATGGAGAAGACTGCAGTGGATTTCATCTCGGTAGCCTCTAGTATTTATCACTGTTTTTCCTTCCTGGATCTGTATCTGGTAATGTCAGATGTTGACCCACCTAACCTTAGGCAGGCTGCTCTGAGACTTTCCAGGACCTATTGTCTGTGGCTGTCTCCTTTGGTTGTTAATCTTGTCACTCAGTGCTAAGCAGTCAGATTTAAGCACCACAAAGCTGGGGCAGAGTCTGTCCTGGTTTCGGGCCTTTGTTTCCCCTCAGGCTGCTGCCTCTAGTAGGTTGTCTGCCTGGGCAGGATGGCTGCTGCTGTGTGTGGGATGACTGCACACTGGGATCCTGGCAGCTACTCTCTCAGCTCTCTCCCCAAAGCCTTCATCCCCAGTCTCTCCTTGGGCATCTCCAGCCTACTCTGCCCTTGCCTTTGATGGAACTCCAGGTAAGTGGCTGCAAATGAAAATTTGTGCATTGGCCCTTTAAGCGGCTCTTTGAGTCTCTAGCTGTCCATCTCTGGCAGAGAGCAACCCTGCTCTTTTCGCCACCTGTTGTTATCTGTGTACTTTTTGGGTTCTAGAGCTCTATGCCGGGCATCCCAGCTTAGGATTTAGACTCCACACCTCTCAGGAGGATTCAAGAAGTTGTTTAATTATCCCTCTGGCTCTGCCACCTGTGAGTATCCAGCCAGCCTTCTTGAGTGTCTACCGTACTCCTTACCAGACAGTGCTGAAAATTATTCTTCTGTCTGTCTGAGGTTATAAGGCTTCTTTCTTGCTATTGTTCAGTTGTTTGTTACAGAGATTTGTCCACAAGTTATTTGTAATTCCAGACTGGTACTGGGTGGAGGTTAGTATGGATTCCACTTACTCCTCTACCATCTTGCATCTGCTGTCACTTTTTAATTTAATTTAATTTTATTTTATTTAGGACATCTTGGATTTTTCTCTGTCTTACTTTTGAGATCAGCTACATATTTGAAAATTTAAATTATTAAATCTCACCTTTCTTTGATTTTATGTTAAGTTGGAGAATCCTTCATCTGTATGTCAGATTGATTAGCAGTTTTGTTTCTATTTCTTATAGAGACTATTGGTAAAATGCGATCAGACAATGATTTGGGGTATCTAAAATGTAGTAAAGGCAGGTATTTCTTTTATTTATTTATTTTATTTATTTTTATTTTTTAATTTTTTTTTAAAGATTTATTTTTATTTTTAGAGAGAGGGGAAGGGAGGGAGAAAGAAAGGAAGAGAAACAGCAATGTATGGTTGCCTCTCACATGGCCCTCACGGGGACCTGGCCCACAACCCAGGCATGTGCCCTGACTGGGAATCGAACCGGGACCGCTTGGTTCCCAGCCCGCGCTCAATCCACTGAGCTACACTAGCCAGGACTCTTTTTTTTTTATTTTTAAAAATATATTTTATTGATTATGTTATTACAGTTATCCCATTTTCCCACCCCCTTTATTCCCCTCTGCCCTGCACACCCCCTCCCACTCGCATTCCTCCCACCCTTAGTTCATGTCCATAAATCATACATATAAGTTCTTTGGCTTCTACATTTCCTATACTATTCTTAACCTCCCCCTGTTTATTTTGTACCTACCATTTACACTACTTATTCCCTGTACCTTTTCCCCCATTTCTCCCTCCCCCTTCCCCAGTGATAACCCTCCGTGATCTATTCTAGTTGCTTGCTTGTTATTTTTTTTAGGTTCCTTTTTTTTTAAGATTTTATTTTTATTTATTTTTAGAGAGAGGGAAAGGGAGGGAGAAACAGCAATGTATGGTTGCCTCTCACATGGCCCTCACTGGGGACCTGGCCCGCAACCCAGGCATGTGCCCCGACTGGGAATCGGACTGGGAATCGAACCAGGACCCTCTGGTTCCCAGCCCGCGCTCAATCCACTGAGCTACACCAGCCAGGGCTAGGTTCCTTTTTTTGGGGGGGGGGTATAAAATTTATTACATACAGAGTATTATCACTAATGAATGCAGATAGACTAGGACACTGTAGTGCTGGACAGAGGACAGCCAGCTCATTGGAAAGTGAACAGGTGTGGGTGGCTCAGAGCCTTATGCCACAAAGACTGGTCAGGCAGATGGGAGGGCAAATGTTGAACACTGCAGGACGTTGGGCAGCAAGCCACTGCTCTGTGTGCCCACTGCCTTCCCTGTCTGGTCTGGGGCTTGGGAGGATGCTGATCCAGGAGCAAAACAATGAAGCAAAGGGGCTTCCCAAGGTGGCTCAGGCTTGTCTCTGAAGTCACAGTAACACCATTTTCAGCAATATGTTTAATTGGATGATTTTGACAAACTATACATGAAGTCTCTAACCATGACAATTCAGTGAAGTGCAAAACATTAAGTTACAGGTGGGAGGAAGAGGAGGCAGCACCAGTGGTGGCACCTTCCAATGTTGGTTGTCCTGGGAGAGAGAGGTTTCTTTTTAAACTGAGCCCCTTTTTTCAATTTACAAAAGAATTATTCTGATTGATATTAAATTGTATTGAAAACAAAATGGACTAAAAAGCAAATACTATTCTACGTTGGGGTGGAAATGGGAGGAAAGAATGAGTCCTTCAAAGCAGGAGGGGAGACAGCTGGGGGAGGTTCTGCGACTCTGACCCACGCTGCTCCATTTTTACTTTTGGTGGTCTCAGGAAGGTCCGGTTTTTCTTCTCTTTCTTTCCCTTTGTATTTGCTTGGAAGTTTCGCCAGCTGTCCACACAACCATCTCCACTTTCCTCAGAGTTTTTCTGCCACTCCCTTTCCTATTTGGCTTTTTCTTGTGCTTCAATCTCTTCTTTCCTTTGTCGCTTCCTTTCATGCATCTCTTTGGCTTCTCTCTCCTTCCTTTTAATTTCCAGCTCAGCAAAGAGATTCATGGTCTGCTTGTACACTGCTTGTTTGAACAGCTCTGGATCATCTTCCTCCACATTTGTTGGTTTTCCTTCCTTCTTTAATTGCTTTTTTCGCTCTTTCACAGTGTGTTTCACATATTCTTTTCCTGCTTGAATTGCATCCAGGGCCCTCTTCTTTTGTTCCTGATCCAGTAGCAACTTGTAAGCTTTGTCCACAGCTTCAAAAACCTTTTGTGCTCTGTCGGCATCATCTTGATTTTTGTCAGGATGCACTAGGATGGACAGCTGCCAAAACTTCTTTGTTATTTCTTCATCTGTCACTTCACGATCTATCTGAAGAACCTCAAATGGGTTCAAATTGAAGTAGGAGGAACCAGGACAGGTCATTCTTTCAATCTTATTTTTGGACATCAGAACGGAATCTCTCTTCTCTATTTGTTTAATCTCACTGTAGAAGGTCATAAATGCCTCCTCTATGCTACCTCCGCCACCAGAAGCTCCACTCTCGCCAGAAGCCCCCGTTTCCCCGGGCCAGCCACCCTAGGTTCGGTTGTTGATAGTAGTGAATTTGTTGTCATTTTACTGTTCATAGTTTTTGATCATCTTCTTTTTCTTAGATAAGTCCCTTTAATTGTTTCATATAATAAGGGCTTGGTGATGATGAGCTCCTTGAACTTGACCTTATCTGGGAAGTGATGCAGATTTCATCCCGCAAAATCTGTGGGGGACCGCAACCGAACACGTGAATCAATCTCACCCAGAGACATGCTTGGAGAAGGAAGTCCGGATGCCATGGGTCTTTCCCTCAATCTCTAGAAAGGCCCTGGGCGTAGCTCAGCCGGGCTTTTTATTAGAAGTTTTAAGACACATTTACATTGGATTGATTATTCATGAACTTATGCAGAACAGGGGTCTTCAGCTAGGTCGTAAGGATATATGGGAAGGGGATAGATAAGTGGTAGGTTTACTCAGTAAGGTAAACATTTGGGGTACAGAGCATTAGGTTGTAAATTCAGGTCTGGTGGCAGACAGGACTGGGGTAGTACATTAAACAGGAGACAAGTAAATTGAGGGTAAGCTAGCTAGGGCTGTTAACTTTTAGGACCATAAAACATTGAGGCAGGAAAGAATTTCAGGGATCCCTTAACTTAAGCTTTTTGGCTCCGGGGAAAGAGACTCAGCAAGGCAGAAAATTCCTTAAGAAATATTTTTGCCAAATTCCCATTAGAGAATTCTTTTTTCCACAAACATGAGTCACACTTGCCCACTCGGGAATAATTTTTTTCTCACACAGAGCTTTGCTCACACATGTGGATCCCGGGACTGCATGTTTTCACACGTGTGAAAAGAATTCCCACAGGGAAGCATTTTATCTGCCCTTCCATTTTAAATGATAGTTTTCCTGGATAGAGTAATCTTGGATGTAGATCCTTGCCTTTCATGACTTAGAATACTTCTTTTCAGCCCCTAAAGGCAGGTATTTCTTACGATCTAACTTGAAATAAGGACTGAGCTTAATAACCTAGGAGAAAAAGAAGTTAGCATGTGTGGGTCTAACTCAAGTCTTTTTCATGACAATATGTTAGCTTTGATTAAGGCCATCTCAAATTTTTCCATGATTTTCTCCACATTAACATTTTTTATTATATGTAGTAGTAGAGTCAGATTCCCAACTCAAAAATGATTGTGTATTTCCAGTGATGATCTACTTAGAGGTTTGATTTTTAAAATATTATGTAATTGCAACTGTGATTGAACAACAATAAAGTAATTAAAATTTAAAAAAAGATTAAATTTTCTACTGTAAGTACTAATTTGTGTAGCTACTTTGGAAAATTGGTTTACAGTATATTCTAAAGCTGAATATACATGTACCCACTCTCAGTGGGTATCCACGAGAAATGAGCACTTATGTCTACCAAAACACACGTACCAGAATGTTTGTAGCAATTTTACTTATAATAGCTACAAACTGGAATAAGCCCAAATGTTAATATGGGTAAGTCTCAAAAATGATATGTTGAACAAATGAAGTCAGATGCTAAAGAGATTATATGATTACATTTCTATTTCAAGAGCAGGCAATGCTAATCTATGATGCTAGCATTCAGAATTGTGCTCATCTGTAGGGGTTCAGGTTAGTAGGGACTGGGTAGATACACAAGAAGAATTTCTAGGTGCTGAAAGTGTTCTCTAACTTGATTTTGGTGATGATTACACAGGTCTATTGTAACACATGTAAAAATTTATCCAACCGTACACTTAAGATTTGTGCACTTTTATGTGAGTTATACTTCACTAAAAAATAAAAGATCAATTTGTTTTTGTAAGTGCCTGGAGTACATGTACTTTTCACAGGTGAGAGAGACACTGGATATACCAATCTAAAAGTTTACAATCTTTTATGAAAATTATAGATATTGACTTTTATTCTTGCCCCAAAGAGGTTTCTTTCTGATGCGGAAACCGGCCTGCAGTGTCCGCAGCGTCATGGCTGAGACTCGAGACAAATTCACACAGACTACTGAGTCCTGTGGAGGAAATGGGAAGGCATGGCCACTCTCTCAAGAGGAGAGCATGCGGACCCTTGCCTTGACAAGCTTTTATTGCTTTTTCTGGGTACATTACAAGGAAGATGGTTCTCATTTACTATGCACAGGTTCGCTGTAGGTGATTACCTTTTACAGATAACAAAGGAAAGGATGTTGCTAATTACTTCAAAGAGAAGGATGTTACAGATTCAGGGGAAAAGTGGTTGAACTGGTTATACTCCATACTTGGGAGGTTTAGCACAGACTTTAGGAAGTTACTTTAGAGATATGCAGTAAACGTTTGTTGCCTCAATCCAGGGTGGAGGGAGTTTTAGCAAAAGCAAGTCTCATAGCAGCCTAGGTACAATGCAGGCCTGATTTCCCACAGGAGAACCCCTCCATGGGTATGGGCCTTGTGTCACTCTCCACTCTGAGTGGAAGCTGGGCCCATGCCACGCAGAACGGTCGCCCATATCTTTCCACTCCCTAATGGAAATTGGCTATAAAGATATTCAAAGACAGAGTCAACTTTTTCTCAAATAAAGTTTTTGATTTGCTGTTATATTTGGGCAATTATTATTTGAGATCTTATAATTTCATATATAGAAAATAAAAAAAATTATGGGGCATGTGTTTACAGATAGTTGTCTTAATTTTACATGAATCTGAGGCTATGTCTCATGTGGAGCCTGACTTACTATAGTACCATTTTCCAATGGGCTTGTCAAGATGAGCTAGCTGCACAGATATTTCCATGAAGTTGAAGAGTTAATTTGGTTGATATGATGTAATTAAGATTTTGGTATTATTAATATTGAGATTTTTCTTCTTGTAAGAATTCAGTTTCTTAAGGTTGTTCTTAGTTCAGGATAGTCAAACTATATTATATGTACAGTTTATTTTTACTTATGTATATTTTATTATATGATACATTTTTGAAAATTTATATTCCACATATGAACTAGATGGCAATTATTATTTAGGACCTTTAACTATTGAATTTATATATCAAACACAGCTGCACAGCTTATGTTTTATTCTTTTCTGATTTTCCTAAATTTTCTAAAATAAACACCTGTTACTCCTTAATGAGAAGAATAATTACATATGATATATAATTTACCTTAGTTATTATATATAATTTACATGTATTACTATACGTTGCATGTTTATTTATTTTCTCCAGTTATCCTTCCTGAATTTCAGAGCCATTTACTGGGGATTCAGTTATAATGTGCAATGGTCAACTCTCTGTTTTATCTAAAACCAAACTCCTCTTTTTTCCCCATATCTAACTTCTTCATGGAGACAGTGACCTAAATCATCAACCAGAGTAACATTTATATCACCTTCCATACTCTGCCTTGCAAGAAGGCCTGTCTGTTCTGCCTTTTAAGAATTTCTCCTATTTTTTAAATATTTTATTTTATTTTTAAATTTAATCTTTACTGTATTTTTTCCATTACTGTTTAGTCCCCTTATAACCATGCCAGCAATTACCACACTGTTGTCCATGTCCATGAGTCCTTTTTCCTTTTTGCTCAATGCCCTAGCTTCTCCCCACCCCCACTAGCTGTTATCTGCTCTCCATCTATTGAGTCCATGTCTGTTTTGCTTGTTAGTTCAGTTTATTCATTATATTCTACATATCTCTTCATCCTTACATTATGATCATCCAACCCATCCTTTATAAAGTCATAGGGATGATCTTTCTAAAATACTAAGCTGGTCATAGTACATTCTTGTCAAAAATACCATTGTTTCTTGGATTAAATTCAAACATCTAAGCATGGCTGATGACTTAGTCACCTGACTCCTGCCTACCTAATTGCATTACTGCTAGTTAAATCTCCCCTCCATCAACACTCCTAAGTTATGTTGTAGTCGTGCAAAGATTCTTGCAATTACCTTCACCTGCCAGGCTAATTTAAGCTGTTGTATATATTGTTCTTTGTAATATTTGTTCCTTCCACCTGATACATCCACCTATACACCTTTCAAGCGTGAAAGTAACCTGTTACTCTGACTAGTTAAACCTAGTCATTTTTCACAAAATATCCCCATATGGTTTTCAACACTGTATTTGTGTGTTCATATGCTTTTCTTCAACTTGGGTGTCTTTATCGATGCTCTTCACATTGCCAAGTTTACCATATTCAAGCCTATTTTAATAGCAAGTAGAGTTAATTCAGATCAAGAATCCATCCTGGGACTGTAGAATTTGGACCTTTCCATTTACTTAGGATCATCCTAGCATTCTATAAAAAGCAGTTGTGTGGATGAGCAGAAGAGCAGGGACCAGATGGTTTGGATACATGTTTTTTTATGCCATGAATGTATAGAAGTATGTTTTTAAGTAATTAATGCAAACAGGATGCTGAGAAATTGGCCAACTGGGGACATTCTTGATAACCAGTCTGGATATTTTATGTGAATGAATGCTTTTGGATCTGGGTTGAGATTAAGGGAATTGGCTTGTCAACTGTTGCTTTGCTGTGTAGATACAGCTGGTGTTAGACATTTGCATTTGATTATACTTGACTTACTCTGATGTCTAAATCTATTTTTTTGACAGGGAAACCTAAAGGAAAAAAAAGAATTTGCCTTGAAGATTCCTTGTGAAACACTCAGGACTATATGCAATTTCTTTCTTCCATATAAATCAAAATATGCTTTAAAATTAGTAAAGAGTTCTCAGGATTTGAGAGAGCCAAATTTCTGTCATCCTCCATTACATACTGGAAAATGGGAAAGAGAAGATAGAAATGTGCTTGGAACATAGTGAGCCAACCACTCTAGTGGTCTTCTTCCTGTGGTCTAATTACAGCCACTTGTGAAGGAGGGTCAATCATATAATAGATAAAATTAAGAGATCTTTAAACTGAAACCTTCTGTGTAAAGAAAAAAGCCTACAGCAAACTGACAATACCATCTGGAAATTAATCTCTGTATTTCCTTGTGGTGTATTGGGGTCTCAATGAACTTAATATAAAAATATTAAGCTTCTGAACATGTTATAATAAATGACCATTATGTTATATATATTTTTAAAATAAGTTTTTTATCTTTTACTATTACAATAATTTGAAATGAACTAAGCAGCTGCCTCATTGTTTGAGAAACAGTTGCTTCATGGTTAAATTGATCTCAATTTCAGCAGCCTCCAGCTTGCTAGAGATTTACTTTGAACATTTCAATGTTAAGTGACCAAGTCCTCACATTTAAGTATATTCTGATGCCAGCCACATCCAGAGAACTTGAGAAAGAGAAAAAATTAAAAAGTACACACTGGTCAAGTTTTTGTTTGTTTGTTTCCATGTTATGCATAAGGTCACTTTCAGATGTTCCCATTTCATCTTGACTGGATAAAAATCTTTATTCCAAATGTCAATATCATTTAACAGCAAAAGCAACATAATTACACTATTCAATAAACATTTATCAGGACACAGATATTTTCAGCTAAAAGAGTACTTACCAGAGCATATCTTTTAGCAATTTAGCAGTTAAATTAGTAAAAAAAAAAAAACCAGAACTTTTTTTTTCTTAGAACATCTGGTGAACAGTCTCTAATTTCTAAAGTTTTGGAATGAAAAGCCACTGGGCAAATTTATTGCTGTGAACAATTTGCCAGTTGTTTACCTTTATGCCAATCTTATGTCCCTACCAGACAAATATATTTCAAATGTGTTTTCTGTATTAAAAACAAAACAAAACCCCAGCAACTTCAGATTTCTGAAAATGAAATTAATGCCATTCAATTCACCAATTGTTATCCATGTTTCAAGTTGTCATCATCCTTTTAGCATAGTATAATCAGTTACATTTTAAAGAAAAATGATTTAATCCCAAACCTTCACTTCAGTTTGCTATATTATCCAGATAGACAACAGCACACTGGGAGGAAGAAGGGCAAAGGGTAAGACTAGGTTGATCTTAGCTGGTATTTTCAATTTCTTCTTCTTCCCTGTGCTGGTACAGTTTGAGAAAGGTTAATATGAATAATCTTATGACTAGGTTAAGAAATCGACCAGCCCTCAGGAATCATTCATCCTTCCTATATTGGCAATGTTATCACAATAACATACAAAATGCCAATGAGAAGTGTCAACAGCCTGAAATACTTACATTGTTCTGTATTTTAATCTACTTGCCAAAGCTACCCTCTTTTGCATTTTTAAAAAAGGTTTTATGGCTGAGTTAATTTACATGCCTGGTTTACCCAGATAATATCAGGCTACATTTTGCTTTGAAATGTGTGGCGTAAGTCATTGACATATATCAAAGGTCAAAACTTGGATCTTTGTTAGAACAACACCTTGTATGAATTATGTATATTTCTTCTGAGAAATACAAAGGATGTACACATTTATAATTTGCATCTTCATAGAAACCACTTGAATTTTTGAGGATAAGGTGTAGCTTCAGTTTATAGATGAGAAAATAAAGATTAAGGACCTAGTTCAAGTAGAAAACTTGGTTCTTACTGGAAGACAGAGTTCTTTAGTGGGAAGAAAGTTGGGCTATAAATCAAAGGACTGGGGTTATAGCCTAAATTCTGCCCTTAGCCATGAGAAAGTAAACAACTCACCTATTATTCTCTTAATGCCCTTGTTTCTCCATCTGTAAGTGGAAGTGAACTTCGATTTATTTTTGTTTCTTCTGAACAGTAGACTCAGAGTTGCAATTAGTGTCTAGTTATATGATTTATATAAAAACCCTTTGGAAAAAGTACAATTATATAGACATTGAATGGGAACAATTCTTCTAAGAACGTAGAAATAGGTCCTGTATTTACTGGAGGTACACTCTGATAGGCTACCTATCTTGGGAGATGAGATCCGTAAAGGGACTGCCCGAGGAAAAATAGATTGTCACCATAGGCTAACTGTTGGGTTTTCATTCTGCTGTGTAGTTTATGCAAAGTGAGGATCTGAGCTTAATATGTAGATTTGGCAGGAGTTTTTGCAGGTCTTATAGGGAAGAGAAGAGGAGATCAGTTAGTTGGCAAGGAAGATGAACTTGGAGAGAAAGAACGAAGCTGCTTAATAGAAAGTTTAATTAACTTCTTTTGGGGAAGGGTACAATTTAGCTTTTTATCCATATCTCTATGAATCCTGGGAGAACAATCCAGTTTTTATCTATGCCTTATCCAGTTGGACTGCTTTGAAGACAAGGTGAAATGCTAAGCGTGTTTTTAACATGGTGTGGGGTTTTGGCTAAGGTTATCCATTGTGGACTTGTCTATGTCTAGGTTACAAATAAGTCAAGAAAAGGAAAGGTCTGATCAGATAACCTAAAGATACAGCCAAATTTGGTGTAAGAATAGTGCTCTATTGCTGTGATGAAATGAAAGATCACTTTTAAAATAATTTTATCATATATTTAAGCTCTTTATACCTTAGATTTCTTCACTAGTAGTAATCAAAATAGTCTTTTATTCAGATGCATTCTCTTTTATTGTGTAAACAAATACAATGTCTTTAATTTTGTCCTCCAATTTAAATTTAACCGATTGAGTGGACTTTACTGTATTAAAGAGCAAGAGAAAATTGTTATGCATAAAGAAGCTGATTTTTTAAAAAAGATTTTATTTATTATTTTTAGAGAGGGGGGAGGGAGGGAGAAAGAGAGGGAGAGAAACAGCAATGTATGGTTGCCTCTCACATGGCCCTCACTGGGGACCCAGCCTGCAACCCAGGCATGGCCCTGACGGGGAATCGAACCGGGACCCTCTGGTTCCCAGCCCGCACTCAATCCACTGAGCTGCACCAGCCAGGGCACAGAAGCTGATATTTTATTATAGCATCCACTGCAGATTAAGAATTAGCTATTATTATTATTATCTTTATGTCAAAGATAACAAAAATATTGTTATATTTATGTCAAAGGCTGGCTTATCAAAAATATGAAATAGGAGGAATGTATCTTCCAGTTGTAGAGAATTTAGCTATTAAGTAAACTAAACTCAAAATTATCCAAAGGTTGTAATTTCATGGGCCTGGACATTTTTAGAGCGCTCATGTGATCTTATGTGCAGTCAAGATTTAGAACCACTGCCTTCAATATTTCCTAATTAGATTTTTTAGTAAGAAGAGAGAGAAGCATGCCTGTTAGAATGGTTATTATCAAAATGACAAGTGATACCAAGTGCTGGCAAGGCTGTGGAGAAAAGGGAACCCTAGTGCACCATTGGTGAGATTGTAAACTGGTACAGCCAGTCAGGAAAAGAGTATGAAGGTTCCTTAAAAAATTAAAAATATGAATATCATGTGCTCCAATTCTGGGAATATATCCAAAGGAAGTGAAAATACTAACTCAAAAAGATATCTTCACTTCCATGTTCATAACAGCATTGTTTATAATAGCCAGGATATGGAAACAAACTAAATGTCCATTGACGGATAAATGGATAAAGAAATTGGGATATATATAACGGAATATTATTTAGCCATTAAAAATGAGGGAATTCTGCCATGTCATTTGGGACAACATAGATAGACCTTGAGGACATTGTGCTAAGTAAAATAAGTCAGACAGAGAAAGTCAAATATGTATGATCTCACTTATATGTGAAATCTTAAAAAAATTTAAAAAAAAATCCCAACCATCCCCCAGATTTGTGCTTTCCAGGGGCAGGGGAGTTTGAAGAAGGTGGCTGAAAGGTGCAAACTTCCATTTATAAGTAAGTATTGGGGTTGTAATGCACAACATGGCAACAATAGTTAACACTGCTGTATGATGTCGTAGACCCTGAGGAAGACAATACCTATTAAGTAGGGCTTGTGGTGGCTAACCAAAATTAAATTAAATAATACAGAACCAGCAGCATTTCTACACAGGAGACTCTCATGCAAACTGAGCTTTAGGGAGAAACCTGCACTGAATTGCCTGCCTGCATGCTGTTTCTGCCATCTGAGCCAGCCCTCTACAGAAGTTCCTGACCTTGTATCTCATCCAATAGTACTGAGGCTTCCCCATCCAGTTGGAGTTGTATAGTTATATCCCATCAGCATCTTCACCAACCAATTAGAGTGGCTCTGTTCTGAACAATCAAGGTAGTGCTTTTTGAACTAATCAAACTGTGAGGATTTAGACTCATTATTTGCATGAGAACAGACCGGTCAGGTCAAAGACCAGGAGCGGGGACTCCGTCTATATGTCAGCTCCCCTATGGCTCCTAGATCATATTTTCTCTTTCCACCAAAAAGTCAACACTGCATTTCCTTGGCTGGAGCAGAGCAGAGCTGTCTACTAGAGACAGCCCTTGTTTCACAGCTGTGCTGCATCAGAACTCAATTGTTTGCACTGAATAAAGATTTCTTCTTCATGGCACTCAAAATTGGGGATTCCTGTTGGCGTTAAACTGGCACCAACAATCTTTGGTTGACAATATATCCGAAAGTTGTTAAGAGTTCTTGCTACAAGGAAAACTTTGTTTGCTGTGTTTGATTTTTCTTTTTATTGCAGCAGTATGAGATGATAAATGCTAACTAAACTTATTGCCGTAATCATGTCACAATATATATGTCAAACTATTATGCTGTATACCTTAAATTTATATAGTGATGTATGTTAATTATTGTATTTCAATAAAACTGAAAATATATGTAAGAAATGAATAACAGTTCTACTTGTAAAATATTTTCATTATGCTAGTGGTGGTTGAGGAATGAGGCATTGATTATATTTAACAGGAAATAGGACAAAGTTAGATTTTGATGTTAAAGTATTTTATTTCTTTTGTTTACTACTCATTGCAGGTCTTTGGCTCATAGCTATTTCCTTATCTTTTCAGTGGTCTTATTGGTTAGTCTGTTTTCTAGTTTAGTTCAAATTGTACTTCTGTAGGAAAAAAATACACTTCCCCTAGCTGTCTGACAAAATTCATGCCTTTTTGTAACATCAAAGAGCGAATTCTGTTTATTTTACAAGTTAGTGATAGAAATCTCTATTACTATTCTAATTGTGCTACAATCTCATAGTGTATGGGTATCTCACTGTTATTTTAATTTGCAATCCCCTAATCATCTACAATGTTGACTATCTTTTCATGTTTATTTGCCATCTGTATATCTTCTTTAGTGATGAGGTATCTGTTCATATCTTTTTCACATTTTATAATTGAGTTGTTTGTTTTCATTTTTAATTTCTTTTTCATTTATTTATATTTTATAAAATTATATATATGTAAGATATACAACATGATTTGATGTACATATACATAGTGAAATGATTACTACAGTGAAGCTAATTAACACATTATCTCCTCACATAGCTACCTGCATGAGTGATGCGTACAAGTGAAATCTACTTTCTTAGCATATTTCTATAGTATCAATATAATGTTATTAAGTATAGTCATCATGTCTGCATATTTCTAAACTTACTCATCCTACATAACTACAACTTTATACCCTTTGAACAACATCTCTCCATTCCCAACCATGTCCCAGCCATCCTGTAACCACCGTTCTCTCTGCTTCTGAGTCTAATGTATTTTTCTTTAGAGTTTTAAGAGAACTTTGTATATTTTGGTTACCAGTTTTTTTTTAAGCAGGCATGTGCTTTAGAAACATTTTCTCCCAGTCTGTGGTTTGTCTTCTTATCTTCTTAAGAGCATCTTTTGTTAAACAGAAGTTTTAAATTCAAAAATATTCAACTTTTTCTTTCATGATTGCGCTATCATATCTAAAAAGTCATTGCCATCCTCAAAGTTACTTAGATTTTTCTCTTACGTTATCTTCTCTAGGAGTTTCATAGCTTAGCATTTTACATTTAGGTCTACGATTCATCTTGAGTTAATTATTGTGAAAGGTATAAGGCCTTGTCTAGATTTATTTATTTTTATAATGTGGATATACAGTTTTTCCAGCACTATTTGTTAAAAAAATTCTTCATCTATTGAAAAGCCCTTGCTTCTTTGTCCAAGATCAATTGATTGCATTTGTGTAGGTCTATTTCTGGGATCTCTAGTCTGTTTCATTGACTGTTTGTCTGTTCTTCTACTAATACAGTCTTGATCATGGTAGCTTTGTAGTAAGTCTTGCAGTGTCAGTCCTCCAACTTTGCTCCTCTTTAGTATTGTGTTGACTATTCTGGGTACTTTGCCTTTCCATATAAACTTTAGGATCAGATTTTCAATAACCTTAAAATAACTTGCTGGGATTTTTATTGGGATTACTGACATCTTAGTATAAGTTTTCGTATCCATAGATAAAACTATCTCTCCATTTATTTAGATATTTTTTTATTTCTTTCATCACAGTTTTGTAGTTTTTTTTTTGGTAAGAAATTATACATACTAACTTCCGGCCAAGATGGAGGCGTAGGTAGACACACTGTGCCTCCTCGCACAACCAAAAGAGGAAAAACAACACTTTAAAAAACAAAAACAGCCAGATCTGACAGAAAACTGAACTAAGTGGAAGTCCGACAACCAAGGAGTTAAAGAAGACACATTCATCCAACTGGTAAGTGAGGTGGAGCCAGGTGGAGAGCGCTCCAGGAGACACAGTTTGTGGAGCGGTACCGGCAACACTCCAGCTGCCCGGAGAGGCCCGTGGTGGGCACGACTGGCCAAAACGCAGCAGGCACACTCAGTGAAACCAGGGCTGAGACTGGTGGACTTGGCGGCCCTTCATTCGCATGCAGATAAACTGGGAGGAAAAGCTGGGTAGTGGAACAGACCGTGTGGCCCACCAATGCAGGGAAATAAAGCCTCAAACCATCGATTGAAAACACCTGTGGGGGTTGAGGCAGCAGCAGGAGGAACTCCCAGCCTCACAGAAGAGTTCATTGGAGAGACCCACAGGGACTTGGAACTGTGCAGGCCCGCCCACTCACTCAGGAGTCAGCAAAGAAGGGCACAGCTTGCTTGTGGGTAGCTGGGAAAGTTCAGAGAACAGAGCAAGTGCCATTGTTCTCTCAGGCCCTGCCCCCAGAGACAGCCTCACAACACAACAACGTGGATTACCCCTCCCTGTGAACACCTAAGGCTCTGCCCCTTAAAGTAACAGGCACACTGAGAAAAAAAATGGCCCAAATGAAAGAACATATCAAAGCTCCAGAAAAAATACAACTAAGCCATGAAGAGATAGCCAACCTATCAGAGGCACAGTTCAAAACACTGGTAATCAGGATGCTCACAGGATTCGAAGAAAGATGGTCACAATTAATTGAACAAATGAAGGATAATATAAAGGAAATGAGGGGAAATCTGCAGGGAACCAATAGGGATGAGAAGGAAACTGGGGCTCAAATCAATGGAGTGGACCAGCAGAAAGAAAAAAACATCCAACCAGAAAAGAATGAAGAAACAAGAATTCAAAAGCCTGAGGAGAGACTTAGGAACCTCCAGGACATCTTTAAACGTCTCAACATCCGAGTCATAGGGGTGCCAGAAGGAGAAGAGGAAGACCAAGGGAGTGAAAACTTATTTGAACAAATAATGAAGGAGAACTTCCCAAAGCTGGTGAAGGAAATAGACTTCCAGGAAGTCCAGGAAGCCAGAGAGTCCCAAAGAAGTTGGACCCAAAGAGGAACACAGCAAGACACATCATAATGACATTACCCAAGATTAAAAATAAGGAGAGAATCTTAGAAACAACAAGAGAAAAGGAGACAGTTACCTACAAAGGAATTCCATAAGACTGTCAACTGATTTCTCAAAAGAGACTTTGCAGGCAAGAAGGGGCTTGAAAGAAGTATTCCAAGTCATGAAAGGCAAGGATCTACATCCAAGATTACTCTATCCAGCAAAGCTATCATTTAGAATGGAAGGGAAGATAAAGTGCTTCTCAGATAAGGTCAAGTTCAAGGAGTTCATCATCACCTAGCCTTTATTATATGAAATGTTAAAGGGATTTATATAAGGCATGGAGGGATATCAACAGGGGAGTAGAAGGGGGAGAGAGGGGGAAAAGATGCAGAGAATAAGTAGCATAAATGGTAGGTAGAAAACAGACAGGGGGAGGTTAAGAATAGTATAGGAAATGTAGAAGACAAAGAACTTATGTGTATGACCTATGGACAAAAACTAAAGGGTAGGGAATGGGGGGCAGTGGGGGTGGAGAGGAATAAAGGAGGGGAAATGGGACAACTGTAACAGCATAATCAATAAAATATATTAAAAAATTATACATACTTTATTAGGTTTGTATGTAACGTGGGTTATTTTTTTTGTGAAAATGTGTAGGACATGTTTTTAATATCAAATTCTAATTGTTAATTTGTGGTATATGAGAAAGCAATTGAATTTTACTTATTACTTTGTATCCTGAATCCTTCATATAAATGATTAATTCCAAAAGTGTTTTTTCTTTAGTCAATTCTTTGGGATGTTCTACATAGATAATGATATTATTTGCAAATAAAGACAGTTTTATTTCTTTCTTCCTAACCTGTAAACCTTTTATTTCTTTTTCTTACCTTATTGCATTAGTTAGGACTTCTAATACAATGTTCAATAAGAGTGGTTAGAGGGAGCATCTTTGCTTGTTAGGAAGAAAGCATCTAGTTTCTCACCATTAAGTATGATGCTAGTGGCTGATTTTTTATAGGTGATCCATAGTAAGTTGAGGATGTTACACTCTATAAATTTTTAATTGGAAAAAATCATACAAATAATAAACATGAATACATCCTCAAGGCAAAGACCTCAATAGAGAACTACAGATGATATGTTTCTTTTATTCTTCATCTCTGGTCCCCTCTCCATCTCACTCTTATCATCTCAGAGGTGATGTTAATAGTTTTATGTGTATTCTTACAAATAATTTTATAGGCACACAGAAACACAGACACATACACACATATAAATGCAGTTTAGAGGTTGTTGTTCGGTTTATCTTCTTTTATGAATGAAATCATACTGTGCAACAAGAACATTTATTCACTGATCATTAAGTGCTAGGTGCTGTTATACATCTATTTGTACACTCAATCCTCACTACACTACCTTTGAAGTAGATGCTATTATTATTTCCATTTATAAGTAATATGTGGACAGAGAAATGTTCAGTAATTTATCTTTATTTCACTGAAACTGTCCTTTCCAAGGACAATAATGACCCTCCTCCTCCATTTGCTAATTCTCAATTCTTGTCTTATTTGATCTATCATCAGCTAGTCACTTCAATCTCTTTGATGTACTTTTATATTTGGATTCCAAGAAATCAATCTTTCCCAGTTTTCTTCTATCATCTGGTCATTATTTTTCAGTCTTTTTGCTGGTTCCATGTATTATTACTGAATGAAAATTGGAGTACACTAGGGCTCAGACTTTGGTTCTTTTGCCTTTTTAATCTACACTTATTCTCTTGGGGAACCTCATCTAATCTCACAACTTTGAATGCCATCTCTATTCTGACATTGCCCAAACTTCCTTCTGTAACATATATTTAACATATTTTACCTTTTCGTTATCTCATTCTCTGTCACCATTCAATTTTACTTATTTATCTTATTCTTCTTAGTGTTACTTTTATACCTGTACATATACTTACACTTTTATTACTTGATTTATCAGCTTGAAGTGTCATGATTTTATATCTAGTGTAAAAGATAAGGATGAAATCAGCATATTCATACTTTTTTTGGAAACATTTTTATTTTCATATGTTTTTTGGTATTATTTCTAAGTTGACAAGACATAAAATTTACTTTATTATATTCATATTTGCCTTAATCCTAATACTGCAGCTTGATAGATTTAGTGCTCACTGCTAGTTTTCAGCCTGAGTTCATCTTTTAATGATTTTTTTAAGTAAGGGATCATGGGAATTGAGTTCTTCTATGTTCATGAAATTTTGCTTTTTTTTTAATGTAAATAAGAGTTTAGTTGACTGTAAAATTCTTAGGCTATCTCTTATGTTCTTGAGAGTATTACAGATATTTTTCTCTCCTAATGTTAAATCTGACTACAGAAAAAAGTGAGGCTTGCCTGATAGCGTTTTCTCAGAAAACTTCATTTAATATTTTTTTTGGCTGGTCAAAAATTATTCTTTCTTAATTATTCTTTCTTAAAGATTCTTAAGAAAGAAATTATTCTCTTCTTAAGTTTTAAAGTCCAGTAACTTTACTAAGATTTTAAAAATATTGATCATTCTTTGTGAGATTTTTCTGGGACCACTCAATTGTTAAATTCAAATTTAATTTTATTTCTTGTAAGCTTTTTTGAATGACATATTTTTAAATTATAAAATAATCTAAGAAACATAAAATTATAGAGAATAAAAACAGATATCTCCATATCTGCCACCCAGCTTTACCAAATTTTGAAGTTTTTCTACAATGCCTTAGTTTTATTTTATTTTATTGCTTTTGGAAATATAATATAATTGAAGAGCCCCAAACTCCTAATTCAATTCCCCCTGACATCCTTAGGGGTAGGTATTATTTGCAATTTTGTATTTTTCATTCCCTCATACAATTTCATCTATTAGTACATATGTGTGTAATACATATGTAGTACTTTGCATTTTATCAATTTCTATGAAATATTATCATAATATACTTATTCAATCTTTTTTCTTTATATATTACATTGTTTTAAATTTGTTCATACCTAATACATATACTCTATATATCAATACTATATTTATTTTCCTTCTCATTTTATTACAAATTCTATAATTAAATTTTCTTGTAGATTTCCTTATAAACACATGAAATTTTTTCTTAACTTTAGATAGAAATTGAATTGGTAGGTTATAGGTTATACACATCTTCATTATTTAATATGTAAATACCACTAAATTTTTCTCCAAAGTGAAGTGATTTTAATAATTTACATTTCCACTTGCATTATAAGTGTATTTTTAGTACTTCATGTTTTTGTCATGGCTGTTGTCAAATTTAAAAAATTTTGCCCAGCTGATAAGTGTGAAATTTCATCTCGTGTTGTAATTTGCCCTGACCAGATTGTCAATGTTCATTGTTTTCTTTTTTGAGAATTTTCTCTTTATAAACTTTCTTTTAATCTTCACTCAAGGACCTGCTTATTGATTTTAAAGAGAGGGAGAAAAACACTGATTTGAGAGAGAAGCATTGATTAGTGGCCTCTGTACGTGCCCCAACTGGGGACTGAACCTACAATGTAGGCATGTACCCTGACTGGGAATGGATCCCATGACCTTTCGGTTTACAAGACATCACTCTAATCAACTGAGCCATACTGGAAAGGGCTTTAAACTTTATATTTTCTTTTGAGTTATCATTTTATTAGTGATTCACAGTTGTTTTTTTTAAAAATTATGGATAATAGTCCTTTCTTTTATTTATTGCAAACATGTCTTCCCCAGTTTGTGGCTTTAAGACAAAAGTTAAAAAAAAAGTCTTTTTTGTCATAGAAAAATTTTGATATTTGGTATAATTAATCTTCTTTCCTCCCAACGAATAGATTGTTTTTTGTGTGTTATGTTGAAGAAAATATACATTACCCAGAATTAGAAAAATATTCTCCATTATATTCTTCAAAACCTGTGCTGTTCACATTGAAGTTTTTAATTCATCTGCTGTGTGTGTGTAAGAGAGAGAAAGAAAGAAAGTATGGATACTATTTTATTTTGTTTTCCCATTGCTCAGGAACTATATACCATATACTTAATATCAATGCTGTTATATATCAACTTTTCATATATGCTCACCTCTATTTCTGGATTCTGCTTTATTTGTATATTAGACTACCCAGGTGCCAATAAAACACTATGTTAATTGCAATAGCTTCATAAATCTTGCTATTTTCCTCTTATTCTTTTTCAAAATTTCTTAGCTCTTCTTTGTCCTTATTTTTCTTCCATATTTATGTTACAATTAGCTTACCACATTTCACAAAAGCTTGTTAGAATTTTCATTATAATTGTTTTAAATTTATATTTTAAATAAGAGATAACTAATATTTTTATAATTTTGAGAGTCTCCATACATGAATATAGTTCAGCTTTATACTAATTCAGTTCTCCAATTTTCTTACCTTTTAATAATGTTCAGCAATTCTTCACAGAAATGTCTTTTGCAACTTTTGTTAGGTATATATCTATGTATCATTTTCATTGCAATTAGAAATGAGACATCCTTTTTATATCAATTTTTAATTCTTCATGATATACTGTAATATTTTATGAATTGCTGTTATATTGAGGTAATCTTGCTGAAGTTTCTTATTCATGTTAATAATATTTCTGTGTACAAGTGGTCTGCCTGGGAAGGATGGCTTCTGCCGCATGGAGAGTGACTCAGCATGGGGATCCTAGTGACTGTTCCTCCTGTTTTCTCTCCAGAGCTGCCAGCCCCAGACTCTCCTCAGGTGTCTCTGGTCCACTCTGCCCTCCCTCTGTAGGAGCCCAGGGAAAGTGGTCCTACCCTGACATTCTCATGTAAAGCTGAGTCATTGCAAAGTTGGTAATGGAATAGAAGACTATTGACCAAGTTTGGAAGAAGGTGGTGGCAGGCTCATTCTAGAGACTAAGGAAGAATCAAAGGCACAGAGAAAGATGCTCAGGACTTTTTGTGCTTAGTCTCCTGCATGCCCGCCCACCCAGGCAGCCTGCCCTGAGGTTGAGGTTCTCCAAATAAGCCAGCATTGAAGCTCACCCCTCTCCCTCCACAGTGTCTCTCCTCCATTAAAGTCAGGCTGTTGGTTACTGGTCAGAAATCATCTCTAATAAAATGGAACTCATAGAACTCAGTGGTCTGGGCAGGGATAAGCTAAGGTACTGGGAATGACTGAGTGTATCTTATGTGTTAGGCTGCAACACATACATTATCCACTCAGTTACCACGGAACCCAGATATCTGCTCATCATCCAGTCTGAAGGAAAGTTGCATCTGGGTGAAGGTCAGGAGTAGACTATTGTATTAATTTCGCCCTCTGGCACTAGAGGCTCAGAGAGGTGAAGGTGCTTTTGCATGTTCACACAGGTCCTGACTGGCTAGGATTTGAAACCCTATGCTTGTTTCTTAGCAGTGTTGCTGCTGTGCTGAGGTACTCTGCTGCAGAAATATGACTTCATGGTGTCCTGCAAGCCTGGAATATTCTGTCGTGTGTGTACCTGCGTCACCTGCCTGACCACTGCCTTGGAGCACCCCTTTCTGTGTGTGGCCCACCTCTGTCTCAGGAGCTTATTAACTGAAGGCCTGCACTGGCAGTGCACTGGAACACTCTCTTTTCTATATTATCATCAGAAAATATTGCAGAGCAAATGCAGCCCCCTGCAGAGCTAGAAAGGAGTTTCATTTAAGGTAGCATCAATTTTGCTAACCTCCTGCTGAAATATTTGCCAATTTGGCCCGGGTTGTGAGCTGCCTGGGCCCCAGGATCAGCTCTTCTATGTAATGCTGTTCTTAAGTTCAAATTGCTGCAGGTTGCAGAGGGTCTGTTATGTGATTTTGGCTCTCCTCACTTTGGGATCCAAGCAAGGTGATCTTCCATGTGGACCACACTTTACTTATGTGGTTACTCCTCTATTCTGACTTTCAAGCTTTAAAGTTGCTAACTAAGCTGTGGTCTGGCAGGGCAGAAATGCCATGCCCCAGGGTCCAGGCACTGGGGACCTGGCCTCTGTCTTTATCAGAGCATTCACAGGGCTTCTGGTAGCTGTTTACAAAGTGTGTGTCTTGGTCATTGCTATTGATTTCTGAGTGTGGTTGAGACAGTCTGGGAATTATTATCCCTAGTTTGTAGAAAGAGGAACGTTTTCCTTGGTGCTTTCCACAGAGCATCCCACACTCCCCTGTCCACACATGATGCAGCCTCTGTGCCTACCAGCTCTTGTCAATGAGTCACATAGATCATGTTTCTAAGATCTGATGGAGACAAAACTCTGAAGGAGCACAGGCTATCTCAGTCCTCTTACTCTGCCCATGGCCACCAGTTAACTCATCACATTTCACACAGACCTTCTCCAGACCACAAAGCTGCCTAGTGACAGACATGCTGCCCTCGCAGGACCCCTGGCTGCACCACCGAGTGTCCATGCCTCCACTCAGAACTTCCCCTCCCTGCTCGCCCTAAACAAATCTGGTCATCGCTACTTCTCCATCCTCTCAGATCCTTCTAGTGATCAGAGGTAAATTATTATGAATGATTGTCTCCCTTGAGGGGTTGATGGTGGGTTGGGCTCTTATATTTGCCAGCCTAGTGACTATTTCTAGCATATACCACAACCACCTATCCACACAACTCTCCCAACCCTCATTCCCCATCTCATTTACTTCTGGTTAAAGTTGTTAATTTTTGTAACTGTCACTACATAAGAACATCCTTGTGATGCCCTAAAGGATGCCTGCCCTTGTGGTTGAAAAGCAGCAGGCCAGAGAATTGAGCCATTTGTTTCAGCAAGTGGGTCAGTTGTTACCTCTTGCTCAAGGCAAGCGGTGGTTTGTAGAAGTCTGAGCATGGACTCTCGATCCAGACTGTCTGGGCCTGAACTTTGGCTTTGCTACTTTTTAGCTCTGTGCTCTCAGGTGACTTATTCACCCTCTCCATACCTGCTTGGTAAAATGAGAGCATGCTAGAATCTGTTTCAGAGGGTTGTTATGAGAGTTGACTGAGTTAACATATATAATGTGTTTTGACCAATGCCAGGCACATGACATATCCTTAAAGCCTTCTGAACAACGTGATATATTATTATAATTATTTTAATACAGTTTTCTTGTTATTGTCATTCTTTGTCATCTTAATAATAATACATAAGAATGCTCAGTGTTTCTCAATTTAAAAAGAGCTAATATGCTGTCTCACTCCTCCAGCAGAGGTGAAGGTTGCAGGTTATGCCCAAGGTCAAAAAGTCAGGGACCTTGGTCTTAAACTTTATTCTAAGGTCTTCTCCTTCTCTTTCTTTTCTAAAATATCTTTTAATTACTCAATGCCACCTCTTATAGAACAGGAGGAAAGGCATAGAATGAAACAGTAAAACCACTCCTAATTACAGCCCATTCCAGAGCCAGCTGCAATTATTTGCCAGTCACTGGAGTTCAAAGAGGGAGAGTTAAGGAAGGTCTTGAGGAGAATTACTTAATTTAGAGCATTGGAGAGCCAGCAAATATTTGTTGAAAAAGAGAATCTGCTGAAACAACGTCCAACTTGCTATTCTTCTTGTTGCATAATAATTTCTGAACAACAATAATAAAAAAAATAAAAAATAATTAGTAATTTGTGTCAAAATAATATTTCTGTATACTCTCGAAAGTTTTCTATGCGGCAATATATTACATGCAAAAGAAAATACTTTCATCCCTTCGCTTTCAATTCTTATGACTCTTACTTCTTTTTCTTGCTACATGACATAATTAGAGCCTTTAGTCCAATGTCAAACAGAAATAGTGATAGAGGGCATCTTTGCGTTATTTCTGACTTTAATATAATGCTTCTATATTTTCATCACTATACATGATGTTTGCTCTAGTTTTAATGGCTGTCTTTTAGCAGATTAAAAGATATCTCTTTAATTATTAGTTGTAAATAGTTTTTTATTTCTAATCATATGTGAATGTTTAATTTTTAGTGACTGTTTTGTTTTCTATTTATTATTATTATTATTTTTTTAAATATTTATTTATTTTTAGACAGAAGGGGAAAGAGGGAGAAAGAGGGAGAGAAACAGCAATGTGTGGTTGCCTCACGTCGCCCCCACTGGGGACCCGGCCTGCAACCCAGGCATGTGCCCTGACTGGGAATTGAACTGGCAACCCTTTGGTTCGCAGCCCATGCTAAATCTACTGAGCTACACCAGCCAAGGCTTATTATTTTTTAAATACTTTTGAATTTTATTGTTGTTCAAGTATAGTTTTCTGCCTTTCCCCCCACCCCTCCCCACCACCCCAACCATCTGTTTCCCATTTATTAACATGATAAGCTAGTTTTTAAAGCAATCAGTAACAGAAATAAAGGGAGAAACTGACAAAAACCACTATATAATTGGGGGCCTAAATATTCCATTGACAGTTTTAGATGGATCATCCAAACAGAAACTCAAGAAGAAATATCAGCCTTAAATTACACATTAGATCAAATAGACATAATTGGTATTTATAGAGCCTTTTATCCCAGAACATCAGATCATACATTCTTCTCCAGTGCATACAATATTTTCAAAGATAGAACATATATTAGGACACAAAACTAGCCTCATCAAAGTTAAGAAATTTGCCACCATACTAAGCATATTCTCTGGCAACAGTGCTTTGAAATTAGAAATCAACTGCAAAAAAAAAAAGTAAAAAGAAAGTATAACCAAGTGTGTGGAGGTTAAACAACATACTACTAAAACATGATTGGGCAATGAAGAAATAAAAGGTGAGATAAAACCCTGGCTTGTGTGGCTCAGTTTGTTGAACATCAACCTGCAAACTGAAAGGTCATGGGTTCCATTCCTGGTCAGAGCACATGCCTGGTGTGCAGGTTCCATCCCAAACTGCGGTCTGTGGAAGAGGCAACCAATTAATGTTTCTCTCTCACATTGATGTTTCTCTCCCTCTCTTTCTCCTTCCCTTCCCTGCTCTCTAGAATCATTAAAAGAAAGAAGCTTTTAAAAGTTGAGATCAAAATATATAGAGAGACAAATAATAACAATTATAACATATCAAAACTTTTGGTGAAGGATTTAGGAAGTTATTATGCGGGGAAGACTTAGAGTGATGATGGAAATAAAATAGATGAATATTGGAAAAAACTGCTGCTATGCAGCAAAACCAGTAGTAAGAAAGAAGTGTATATGTTATATAAGAAATATCTCAAGTAAACAATCTAACATTAGCTCTTGAAGAACTAGAAAAAGAAGAACAAAAGCAGCTCAGGGTCAGCAGAAGAAAAACAATAAAAATTAGAGCAGATTTTAACAAAATTGAGAACAAAAAAACTAGGTAAAAATGAATACAATAAATAGCTTCCTTAATAAGGAAAAAAGAGAAAATATTCAAACAAAGTCAGAAATGAAAGAAGTTACCAAAGACACCACAGAAATACAAAAGATCATACTAGAATACTGTGAAAGACTATATTTCATTAAATTCAATAACCTAGAAGAAATGTGTAAGTTCCCCTAAATACTATATAACCTTCCTAGACTGAATCATGAAGAGTTGGAAATCTAAATAGATTGATAAACAGTGAGGAAATTGAAACAACCATCAAAAACCACACAAAAAGTAAAATTCCAGGATAAGATTTCTTTATTATTGAATTATACCAAATGTTCTAAGAAGATTTGATACGTATCCTTCTCAAACTCTTCCAAAAAATTGAAGAAGAAGCAATATTTCCTAACACATTTTATGAGGTCAACATAATGCTCATAAGAAAACCTGGCAAAGATAACACAAAAAATAAAACTACAACCCAATATCTTTCATGAGTACAGATGCAAAAATCCTAAACAAAATACTAGCAAGGTGGCTTTTGGCCTTTCCCAAAACTAAAATCGCCTTTGAAAGGGAAGAAATCTCACCTTTAATTGGAACATAATCAACAAAAGCAGAAAGCAAGCAAAACATAATGAGAGACATTGAAAGTAAGAACAATCTGACAGTGGCCAGGGAGGAGGGGGGAGGGGACAATGGGGAGAAGGGTTTACAGGAGCCACTATGGAGGACATATGGACAGAGCCAAGGGGGAGGAGGGAGGTGGGGGAGGGAGATAGGGTTGGCGGGAGAGGGGGAGGGGAGAGGATGCAGATAACTATAATTGAACAACAATAAAGTAATTATTAAACAAAAAAAGAAAGGGAAGAGATTTCTGACTGTCAGTGAGATTCAGGAAAACACAATGGGGCAGAGGCAGCTGATGGCAATTCCAATAAAGGATTTTGCAGTGTTTTGAACAGTGGAAGAGATGCTGGGAGAACTGTGTGAGTTCTCAAGGTGCCTACTTTGAAGGAAACTGAGGTGTCATTGTCCTATGTACAATGCTTCTTATATCTTGTATCTTCTTCAATAAATGTCTCTATTTTTCATATTACATGACTATATACTTTTTGGAAAGACCTCATATGTATGTATCTATATATGCATGTACATATGTATGTATGTATGTACCTATCTATCACTTGTCTATCAGTCATTTATTTATCTCTCATCTATCATGTATCTCTTATCTATCATCTATCTATCCCTCATCTTCATCACCATCATCTATTATCATCTATCTAATTATGAATCATCTATTCATCATTTATATACTCTATTTTGCTCAGATATTTTGAAAGAGTTCCTTTATTAAACTCTTCTCAAATTTGAGTATGACATCTGTAACATCTGACTGACATCATAATTAATAACAGAAGTGGGCCCAGGAAACAAATCCTCTAAATGTAATTCTTGCATTGAATTGTTCATATACTAGAGGGGAGTGCAGTAACTTTGTTAGGAGGAAATGAGACTCTGGTCAGCTATCGCATGTTCTATACCATAGTTCCTAGAATTATTTCCAGTGGTGGCATGGTATAAAGTATAGGTGGAGGACAAGCAATGGGGAGATCAAATGGCTGTGGTCCTTTGGCTATGGCTACAACAGTGATGATAAGGATTGTAGGGTCAGGAAATGTAAGAGGAAAAACACAGAAACTGAAATTTGTGATTATTTACTCAGAATATACTCAGACAGAAAAAGTGGCAGCTTTGTAGGAATTCCTCACATTCTGTAGTTGCACAGCAGATGTGGCAGAGGTACAAACCCTGGAGCCCAAAGCATGTGTTGTAGAGTTGCAGCACAATAAATGCATTCCCTACAGTTCTTACCCTAAGCTGATGGCCCTGGGAGTGGGGCAAGGAGTGGGACCCTGAGATAAGGAATGAAGTCATTTGGGCAGACACAAAGAGGCTGAGAAGTTAAAACCTCCAAATCCCCTTGTGCTCCTGCCATCAGACAACCCCTTCCTAATGCATAAATGCCCTTAATGAATACAACTACAAATTTGCTAATAAAAGGATGTGATTCTTCTCAGTTGTAAGTCCCTACTAATGCTAATTGTCTCCAGGCCCATATAAGAATTAGATCCCCACAGAGCCCAGATGGAGGAACACAAGACCTATTTTTGGAGGAAATACCCTATCAACCAAAAGTGTTGCAAGTTTTTGCCAATTTTTATCTGCTGGTGTCTGGGGAACATATATAGGAATGCATTATAAGCCTGCTAGGCCAGTAGAAATGAAATATAAGGTTTGATTTGGCTGTGAGTATTGTCATTGGTGCATACATTCATGATGTGGAATTTAATGTGTTGACTTGAATACTTTGTTGGCTAAGTGAAGCCTGAACTAAGTTGTGACCAAAAGGCAGAGAGGCTTAAATACTGGAACTTTCCTCATGGCCCAAGAAAATGGGAAAGTTGGAATGGACCCTAATAGATACAACTTGATTAACAACCTTCTAAAGTATCAATGACATAATTAAAAGATATAGAATAAACATTTCAAAAAAAATTTAAGTATATTTTATTGATTATGCCATCATAGTTTTCCCCATTTTTCCCCTTGATCCCCCCTCTGCCTCACACCCCTTAACCCCTCAGCATTCCCCCCTCCTTAGCTCATGTCCATGGGTTGTACATATAAGTTCTTTGAGTTCTGTTTTGTATACCATTTTTATCTCTCCCTGTCTATTTTATGCCTACCAATTATGCTTCTTCTTCCACATACCTTTTCCCCCCATTCCTCCCTTCCCCCTCCCCACTGAAAACACTCCATGTGATGTCCATTTCTCTGATTCTGTTACTGTTCTAGTTTGCTTAGTTTTTGTTTTCATTGTTTTTCTTTTTTTTAGGCTCAATTGTGGATAGTCGTTAGTTTGTTGTCATTTTACTGTTCATATTTTTTGATCATCTTCTTTTTCTTAGATAAGTCCCTTTAACATTTCACATAATAAGGGTATGGTGATGATGAACTCCTTTAACTTGACCTTATATGGGAAGCATTTTATCTGCCCTTCCATTCTAAATGATAGCTTTGCTGGATAGACTATTCTTAGACGTAGGTCCTTGCCTGTCATGACTTCAAATACTTCTTTTCAGCCCCTTCTTGCCTGCAAGGTTTCTTTTGAGACATTAGCTGATAGCTTTATGGGCACTCCTTTGTAGGTAACTGTCTGCTTTCCTTTTGCTGCTTTTAAGATTCTCTCTTTATCTTGAATCTTGGGTAACTTAATGATGATGTGCTTTTGTGTGTTCCTCCTTCAGTCGAACTCCTTTGGGACTCTCTGGGCTTTCTGCACTTCTTGGAAATCTATTTCCTTTGACAGAGTGGGGAAGTTATGCTTCATTATTTGTTCAGATAAGTTTTTAATTTCTTGCTGTTGTTCATCTCCTTCGGGTACCCCTATAATTCGGATATTGGAACATTTCAAGTTGTCCCAGAGGTTCAAAATCTGTCTTCATCTTTTTACATTCTTGTTTCTTCATTCTGTTCTGGTTAGATGTTTTTTTCTTCCTTTTGCTCCAAATCATTGATTTGAGTCTTGGTTTCCTTCGCATCACTGTTGGTTCCCTGAATATTTTGCTTTATTTCATTTTGGGTATCTTTCATTTGTTCTTTCAGTTTTCAACCAAGCTCAATCAGTTCTGTGAGCAATGTGATGACCAGGGCTTTAAATTCTCCATCAAATATGTTAGCTATCTCCTCATCGCTTAGCTCTCTTTCAGACGTTTTGCTCTGTTCTCTCATTTGGGCCCTATTTCTTTGTCTCAGGGCACCTGTTAAGTTGTAAGGAGGTGGGGCCTTGGGTATTCACCAGTGCAGGGCAACTCTCCTTGCTGCGCTGTGGTGCTGCCTGTAGGGGAGGGGCCAGGGAGGGACAATGCAGTTCCCCTGCTCTGTCTAGCCTTACTTTCCAATGAACTCTCATGTGAGAGGGAGTTTCTACTACTGCAGCAACCGCTGTAGTCCACAGTTAGCTCTGAGTCTCAGTTTCCCATTCAGTCAGCCCTGCCTGCGTGGTGCCCCTGCCTCGGCACAGCCAGCCCCACCCACAGGTCCACTTCCTCACTGCGAGTTCTCTCTGTCTGCCGACTTATCTGTCTGGTTTTTCTGGTCAACTGTTTCTTTAATTTCTTGGTTGTCAGTGTTCCATGCAGTTTGATTTTCTGGCACTTCCGGTTGATTACTGCTTTTAGATTGGTTGTTATCCTTCTTTTGGTTGTGTGAGTTAGCAAAAGGTTTTTACCTGTGCCTCCATCTTGGCCAGAACTCCACCATTCCAAAAATTTATATAGAATCAAACAACCCCAAATAGCCACCACAACTTTGAGAAAGAAGAACAAAGTAGGAGGGGTCACAATAACTGACATTAAACTGCATTACAATACCATTGTAATCAAATCCTGTTACTGGAATAAGAACAGACACATAGACCAATAAAACAGATTAGAGAGCCCAGAAGGAAACCCAAGGCTCTATGGTCAATTAATAATTGACAAAGGGGCAGAAACATAAACTGGAGTAAAAATAGCCTCTTCAACAAATGGTGTTGGGAGATCTAGATAGCTACATGCAAAAAAGTGAAACTTGATCACCAACTTACATTTTACACAAAAATAAATTCAAGGTGGATAAAACACTTAAATATAAGCCTTGACACTGTAAGTCCTAGAGGAGAACATAGGCAAGAAAATCTCAGATATTCCCCACTGCAATATGTTCACAAATATGTCCCCTAAAGCAAGGGACATAAAGGACAGAATGAACAAATGGGATCTCATCAAAATAAAAAGCTTCTGAATGACTAAAGAAAACAGCATTTAATGAAAAGAGAACCAACTGTATGGTAAAACATATTTGCCAATGATACCTCAGACAAAGGTGTGATCTCCAAAATATATAAAGAACTCATATGACTCAACACCATGAAGACAAAGAACCCAATTTAAAAATGGATAAAGGACCTAAATAGACACTTCTCCAAGGAGAACATACAGAGGGCCCACAGACACATAAAACAATGCTCAATATCACTAGCTATGTGCAAAGTGTTGGAAGCAACCTAAGTGCTCATCAGTAAATCTATGGATCAAAAAACTATGGTACATTTACGTGACAGGATACACGATTTAGCAGAAAGAAAGAAGGAGCTCCTATCCTTTGTGACAGCATGTATGGAATTGGAGAGCATTATGCTAAGTGAAACAAGTCAGGCAGTGAAAGACAAATATCATATGATCTCACCTTTAACTGGAACCTAATCAACAAAACAAACAAGTAAGCACAATATACCCAGAGACATTGAAATTAAGAAGAAACTGACAGTAACCAGAGGGGAGGTGGTAGGTGATAATGGGGGAAAAGAGGAGAAGGGTTTTCAGGAAGTTTTATAAAGGACTCATGAACAAAACCAACAGTGGGTAGGATCAAGGGTGGGAAATGGTGATGGCTGGGGTGGGGGGAGTGGTGGGGTGAAAATAGAGACAACTGTACTTGAACAACAATAAGAAAAAGATTAAAAAAAAGTGATTTCATGAGCAAATTGGGACTCTTAGAAAATGTATAAATAAAATTCCATCCCCAGTCAACAAGAGAAAGATAAACTTTGGATTTTTATATTGCTTTCATCCTCTTGCCTTCAATAAACAAATTCTTTTTAGTTCCTAAAAAAGAAATAAAATAAGAAGTTATTGCTCTACCTAAGGTCATCCAAGTTTTCTCCAATGTTGTCTTCTAGGAGCTTTATCATCTATGATTATTTTGAGTTAATTTTTTAAAGGTGTGAAGTCTGTGTCTAGATTTTTTTACATGTGAATGTCTGTTGTTGTATAACCATTTGTAGAAAAGACTAAGTTTACTTCATTGTATTACCTTTGCTCTTTTGTCAAAGATCGGTTGACTATGGTTACTCTTTGGCTCTCTATTCTGTTCCATTGATCTATATGTCTATTCTTTCACCAATTCCACATTTTCTTGATTACTGTACCTTAACCACAAGTCCTGAAATAAGGTAGTTTTGCTCCTCTCACTTTGTTCTTCTTCAATATTGTATTGGCCATCCTGGGCCTTTTTCCTCTCCGTATAATCTTTAGAATAAATTTCTCAACATCCACAAATATTTTGCTGGGATTCTAATTGGAATTGCTTGAAATCTAAAATTAACTGGGGAGAGCTTACCTCTTGACAATATTGAGTCTTCCTATTAATTAATATGGACTATCCATTTATTTAGTTCTTTGATTTCTTTCATCAGAGTTTTGTAGTTTTCCTCATATAAATCTTACACATATTTTGTTAGATTTATGTCTAAGCATTTCATTTTTGGATATGATAATATAAATTGTATTGTGTTTGTCATTTCAGATTCCACTTGTTCATTGCTAGTATATATAGAAAAACATTGAATTTTGTATATTAATCTTATATCTTGCAACCTTGCTATACTTGTTTTTTAGTCTCAGGAATTTTTATTTTGTGAATTCTTTTGAATTTTCTACAGAGAACATCATGTCATCTGTGAGCAAAAACAATTTTATTTTTTAAATTCTCAATCAGTATAATTTAATTTCTTTTTCTTATATTATTGCATTACCTAGAATTTCCAGTTTGATATGAAAAGGTGTGGTGACATGGGACATCCTTGCAATGTGATCTTATCTATAGGTTTTTTTGTAGATGTCCTTTAGCAATTTCAAAAAGTTTCCCACTATTCCTAGTTTTCTGAGAGTTTTGATCATAAATGTATATTAATATTAGTTAAATTTTTGTTGAATGTATTGTGGTGACATTGGTTAATAAAATTATATAGGTTTCAGGTATATAATTCTATGAATACATCATTTGTATATTGTATGTTCATCATCCAAGGTCAAGTTTTCTTCTGTCACCATTTATTGCCCCTTTACCCTCTTCTACCTTCCCACAATCCCCTTTTCCTCTAGTAATTACAATACTCTTCTCTGTGTCTATGAGTTTTTTTTTGGATTAATCCCTTTACCTTTTTCATTCAGCTCCCAACCCCCTTCCCTTTTACCACTGTCAGTCTGTTTTATGTATATATGAGTCTGTTTCTGTTTGGTTTGTTAATTTTGCTTATTAGATTTTACATATGAGTGAAATCATATTTTATTTGTCTTTCTCTGACTGGCTTATTTCACTTAGCATAAACACTCTAGGTCCATTCATGCTATTGCAAAAGGTAAGATTTTCTTCTTCTTTTTTTTAAATAGCCAAATAGTATCTCATTGTATAAATATACCACAGTATTTTATTTTATTTTGCTTTATTTTATTATTTTTATCACACCTTTTTTATTCACTCATCTACTGATGGGCACCTGAGCTGCTTCCAAATCCTGGCTATTATGAATAGGAGTTCAATGAACATAGGGGTGCATATATTCTTTCAAATCAGTGTTTCAGGTTTTTTGGATGTATTTACAGAAATGGAATCACTGCGTCATAAGGCAGTTCTATTTTAAATTTTTTGTGGAAACTCCATACTCTTTTCTATAGTGGCTGCACCAATCTACATTCCTACCAACAATGCACAAGGGTTACCTTTTCTCTATATCTTTGCCAACACTTGTTTGTTGATTTATTGATGATAGCCATTCTGACAAATGTGAGGTGGTATGTCATTGTGGTTTTAATTTGCACATCTCTGATGTTTAGTGGCTTTGAGCATCTTTTCATATGTCTATTGCCCATCTTATGTCCTCTTCTAGAAGTATCTATTCATGTGATTTGCCCATTAAAAAAAAATCCTTACCTGAGGATATGTTTACTACTTTTAGAGAGACAAGAAGAGAGAGAGAGAAAACTAGAAAGAGGGGGCAGGGAGAGAGAGAGAGAGAGAAACAGACACACACATAGAGAGAGAGAGGAAAAGAGAAGCACCCATGAGAGAAACATCAATTAGATGCCTCCAGTACGTGCCCAGGTGGGGATCCAATCTGCAACCTAGGTAAGTACCCTGACTGGGAATTGAACCCATGACCATTTGGTGTGTGGGACAATGCTCCAACCAACTGAATCACTTGGCTGGAGTAGGTGATTTTCCCATTTTTAAATTGAATTGTTTTTTTTTCTTGGTGTTGAATTGTATAAATTCTTTATAAATTTTGGATATTATCCCTTATCAGAGATATCATTAGTGAATATGTTCTCTCACTCAGTGGGTTGCCTTTTCATTTTGTTGATGGTTTCCTTTGCTGTGCAAAACCTTTTTACTTTGATATAGTCTGTTATTTTATTTTTTCTTTTATTTCCCTTGCCTAAAAAGGCATAGCAACAAAAATATTGCTATAAGAAACATCCAGGATTTTACATCCTATGTTTTATTCTAGTATTTTTATGTATTTAAGTCTTACATTTAATGTTTAATTCATTTTGAGTTTATTTTTGTATATGGTGTAAGAAGGTGGCCTAATTTCATTTTTTTTACATGTCCAATTTTCCCAACAGCCTTTATTGAATAGACTATCTTTAGCCCATTGTATATTCTGGCCTCTTTTGTTGAATATTAATTGACCATAACAGCGTGTGTTTGTTCCTGAGCTCTCTATTCTGTTTCATTAATCTATGTGTTTTTATGCCAATAGCATGCTGTTTTGATTTTTATGGTATTGTAGTATAGTTTGATGTCAGGTAGCATGATTCCTCCAACATTGTTCTTCTTTCTCAAGATTGCTGTGGTATTCAGAGTTTGTGGTTCCATATAAATGTTTTAAATATTTGTCCTAGTTCTGTGAAATATGCCATTGGTATCTTGATAGGAATTGCATTGATTCTATAGATTGCTTTGGGTAGTTTGAATATTTTAATTATGTTAATTCTTCCTAACCATGAACACAATACATACTTCCACTTATTTGTATTTTCCTGTTTTTTTCTCCAGTGTCTTACAATTTTCTGAGTACAGGTCTTTTTTATATTTGGTTAAGTTTATCCTAGGTATTTTTTGATGCAATTGTAAATGGAATTGGTTTTTTTAGTTCCACTTCCTGATAATTCATAATCGGTATATGAAAATGCAATTTATTTCTAGATATGTATATTCTGCTACTTTACTGAGTTCATGTATCAGTTCTAGTAGTTTTGTAGTGGAATCTTTTTTTTTTAAAGATTTTATTTATTTATTATTAGAGAGAGGGGAAGGGAGGGAGACAGAGAGGGAGAAAAACAGCAATGTATGGTTGCTCCTCACATGGCCTTCACTGGGGACCTGGCCTGCAACCCAGGCATGTGCCCTGACTGGGAATCGAACCGAGACCCTTTGGTTCCCAGCCCGCGCTCAATCCACTGAGCTACACCAGCCAGGGCCGTAGTGGAATCTTTTAGGTCCTCTATACATGGTAATGTCATCTGCAAATAATGACAGTTTGGCTTCTTCCTTTCTAATTTGAATACCTTTTATTTTTTCTTCCTCTGATTGCTGTAGCTAGGATTTTCGGTACTATGTTGAATGAAAGTGGATATCCCTGTCTTATTCCTGATCTTAAGAAAAACAGTTTTTGCCCATTGAGTATGATATTGGCTGTGGGTTTTTACATATATGGCTTTTATTATGTTGAGGTATGTTTCCTCTATTCCCACTTTGCTGAGAGTTTTTATCATAAATGACTGCTGGATTTTATCAAATGCTTTTTCTGAATCTATTGACATGGTCATTTTCTTTGTAATTCTGTTAATGTGCTAGACTACTTTAACTGATTTTCAAATGTTGAATAAGCTTTCCATAGCTTTTAGAAGCTTTTCCATATGAACTTCTAAAAGAGCTTATAGAGAATTGGTATAAGTTCTCTCCCAAATTTCTCATACAATTCACCAGTGTACCCATGTGGACACGGTGCTTTCTGTTTTAAAAGGTTGTTAATTATTGTTTCAATTCCTTTAATGAATTTAGGTCTATTCAAATTTTCTATTTCGTCACATGTAAGTTTTCATAAATTATGTCTTTCAAGTAATTGGTCTATTCCATCTAGGTTACCAAATTTTTGAGCATAAAATTGTACATAGTATTTCTTTACTATCTTTAAAATTTTTAAAAATATGTTCATTGACTTGAGAGAGAAAGAGAGAGAGAGAGAAAGAAACATTGATTGGTTGCCTCCCATAGGCCCTAACTGGGGCCCTAACCTGCAACCTAAGTATCTGACCTGACAGGGTATCAAACCACTTAAACTTTTGGGTATGACTGACATTCCAACCAACTGAGCCACATCAACGTGGTCTCTTTATTATCTTTTAAATGTCCATAGGTTCCGTAGCGATCCTAGGTTCTCTTTTATTTCTGAGATTAATAATTTGGATCTTTTTTGTTCCCCCCTGAGTTAGCCTGGCTAGAGGCTTATCATTTTTATTGATCTTTTTAGAGAATCAGTTTTTGGTTTTGTTGATTTTCTCCACTGACTTCTAAATTTTAATTTCACTGATTTCTGTTCTAATTTTTATTTCTTTTCTTTTGCTTACTTTGGAGTTAATTTCCTCTTCTTTTTCTAGTTTTTCAAAGGGGAAGGATCTGTTTACTGATTTTTAGATTTCTTATTTTCTAATACATGCATTCTATGTATAAATTTTTGTCTAAGCTCCGATTTCACTGAGCTCCACACATTTTGCTAGTGTGTATTTTCCTTTTCATTTAATTAAAAATATTTTTGAATTCCTTTTGAGATTTCTTTTTCTTTGTTTTAACTGCTTTTAAAAATTAAGTTTATTGAGTGATATTGGTTAACAATAACATATATATGTGTCCAATGCACATCTTCATAATATGACATCTGTACAGTATATTGTGTGCCTACTATCTAAAGCCTAGTCTCCTTTCATAACCATATATTTGAACCCTTCTACCCTTGTCATCCTCCCACCAATCTCCTTCAGCTATGGTAACCACTATAAACTGCCTGTGTCTGTGAGGTTTTTTTTCTTATTGTTTGTCTGTTGCTTTTTGTTTTAGATCCTTCATAGAAGTGAGATGGTATCGTTGTTGTCCTTTTCTGTGCGACTTATTTCATTCAGTATACTATCAATATCCATCCATGTTGTTGCACATTGCAACATTTCATTTTTTATAGCTGAGTAGTATTCCATTGAATATATCCAATCATCTGCTGTTTCCTTGTCTTGGCTTTTATAAATAAATAATGCTGCAATAAACCCAGGGGTATAATATAATATAATAACTATGAATAAGTGTTTTCAAATGTATTGGGTAGATACTCAAAAGAGGGATGGCTGAGTCATATAGTAGTTTAATATTTTGAGGAACCTCCACACTGTTTTCCATAGAGGCTGTATAAATTTCTTTTTTTTTTTTTTTAAGATTTTATTTGTTTATTTTTAGAGAGAGGAGAAGGGAGGGAGAAAGAGAGGGAGAAACAGCAATGTATGTTTGCATCTCACATGGCCCTCACCGGGGACCTGGCGTGCAACCCAGGCATGTGCCCTGACCAGGAATCGAACCAGGACCGTCTGGTTCCCAGCCCGTGCTCAATCCACTGAGCTACACCAGCCAGGGCGAGGCTGTATAAATTTCTGTTCACACCAGCAGTGTAGGATGGTTTCCTTTTCTCTACAACCTTTCTAACATTTGTTATTTCTTGTCTTATTGATAATAGCCAACTAACCAGTGTGAGGTGGTATCTCCTTGTGGTTTTATTAGCATTTTTGTTATAGCTTGTGATGTTGAGCATCTTTTCATATATCTGTTGGCTATCTGTATGTCTTCTTTGCATAAGTGCCTATTCAGGCCCTCTGAATATTTTTTAATTGAAGCCTTATTGAGTTGTATGAATTCTTTATATACTTTAAATATTAGCTTCTGATCAGAGATATTTTCAAATATATTCTCTCATTTAGTTGGTTGCCTTTTTGATTTCTTGATGGTTTTCTTTGCTGTGCAAAAGCTTTTTAGTTTGATGTAACCCAATTTATTTTTGCATTTATTTATTTATTTTTGCCTTTGGGGTCAATTTCACAAAAAACCTCTGAGACCAAGGTCCATAGTTCAGTGCCTATGTTTTCTTCTATATATTTTATGGTTTCAGGTATTATGTTCAAGTCTTTTACCTATTTTGAGTTGATTTTTGTTAATGGTATTAGCTAGCAGCCTAGTTTCATTCTTTTGCATGGGGCTTTCCAGTTTTTCCAACACCACTTATTGAAGAAGCTTTTATTTTTATTTTATTTTTTTATTTTTCTATTGATTTTGGCTGCTTTGTCTAAAATAAGTTGCCTGTATGTATGAGTTTATTTCTGAGCTCTCAATTTTCTTCCATTCCTCTCTGTGTTTATTTTTCTGTCAATACCATAGTGTTTTAAAATTTTTTTTAATTGAATTTTTTGGTGTGTCACTGGTTAATAAAATTATATAGGTTTCTGGTATACAATTGTATAGCACATCATCTATATATTGCACTGTGGTCTCACCACCCAAAGTCATCTCCTTCCATTACCATTTATCCCCCCTTTACCCTTGTCTTCGGGCCCTCACCCTCCTTTCCATCTGAAAATCGCCAAACTGTTGTCTGTATCTATGAGTTTTCTTTTTAACTTAATCAATTTTCCTTTTTCACAGGGTGCTCCAAACCCTCCCCCGCCTTCTGACATCTGTTAGTCTTTTCTCTGTATCTTCGAGTCTGTTTCTATTTTGTTTGTTTATATTGTTCATTAGATTCCACATATAGGTGTAATATATGGTATTTGTCTTTCCTCTTGAAGTTATAAGTCAGACAGCTACAATTTATCAAAGAATTTCCTGCTCAACAAACAAACATATCTGAGAATTCTGTGCATTGAGACCTCTGAAGTGGGGCACATATCAGCGACAGCAGAGATGAGAGGGTGGAGGCAGGGAAAGTATAGAGATGGGAGCCACAGAGAGTCCAGCTCTTATAGCAGCAACCAGTGGACTCAATAGCAGTAAAGAATAGGGGTGTAGCCCCCATTGGGCAAAGCAGGGACAGAGACAGCAATGAGGTGTCTTTGGACATCACACACTGAGGGTAGGCCTAGGGTTAGGGACAGAGCAGAGGTACAAAGGGTCACAGCATTCCACAGCCCACCATTAGTAGACAATAAATTCTGCAGATGCAGGAAACCACCCAGCCCATGCATCAGTAGCCCACTCGCAGTAAAATTCTCACTTGGCAGATTGTGAAAAGACTGAAAAAAACTTTACATCATAATTGGTCTGTATTCATTGCAGCTCAGTATAAGGAGAGAACAGAGATACAGACTTAAAAACTTACTTTGTTTAGCCCACCCCTCCCCTACCAATTGCAGTGCACCTGATAGAGGCAGCTGAGTCAACTCAGGCCAAGCAATTCTACCTGTGGCTTCTAGCTACAGGAAGGTAGCTCCAGGAAACACAGGAGACCCATAGACTACAACTTTTACAGCACAAGAGTGACACCCCAAGACTGAGATTACTGGGCCAAAAAGGGAATGCCCCACTCAGGGAATATATGGCATTTTCCATGGTTGAGGGAACAGTTTCACAGACATCCTGAAAGCCCTAGCGTGTAAGTAAAAGAAAATAAAAACTTGAGCTTCAGCACCACCTACTGGAAAGGAAAAGAAAGACCTCTTCTTAACCTGCTAAACAGTTGGAGTCAAATATTAAAAGAAAAGGAAAAAAGTTTTCATTCTTACAAATGCCCAGGCAGAGAAATAATCCATCGAGCACAACGAATAACCAAAGTGACAGCAAACTCAGGAAGAAAATTTTATTTTATTTTTTAAAAATATTTTTTTAAATTTATTTTTAGAGAGAGGGGAAGGGAGGGAGAGAGGGAGAGAAACATCAATGTGTGGTTGCCTCTCCTGTGGCTCCCAATGGGGACCTAGCCCACAACCCACGTATGTGCCCTGACTGGGAATGGAACAGGTGACCTTTCGGTTCACAGCCTGTGCTCAGTCTACTGAGCTACACCAGCCAGGGCAGAAAGAAAATTTTAAATCTCCAGAAAATAAATATCAAGAATCGAAGACTGTGATTCAAATGACAGAAAATTCAAGATGGCAGTTAAAGAAAAACTCAACAAGATACAAGAAAACTGAGATAAACAGGTCAATGAATTCAGAAATAAAATCAAGACACAATAACTTCTCCAAAGAGATTAAAATTATAAAATACCCATACAAAAATTCTGGAATTTAAGAACTCAGTAAAAGGGATAAATAAACTTGGAAGAATAAACTAGTGAGCTTAGAAAATAAAGCAGGCCAGACGAAGAAGGGAGTGAAATAGTATACAGAAATATAGACATGACTCAAATGGAAGAAGAGATTTTCTCAAGAGTAAAAAAAAAAAACCAAAAAAACCCCAAAAAACTTCATGAGAAATATCTGAAAAAGAAAGAAGAATAATGGGTATACCAGAAAGAGAAAAGTGGGAGAAGGAAAGAGAGAGCCCATTCAAACAAAGAATCAATGAGAATTTCAAAAAATTATGGAAAGAACTGGATCCTGATATCCAAAAATCTAATTATTTGAATCTAAAGAGGACTTCACCAATGCAAAGTATATTGAAATTGTCAAAAATTACTAAGGAAATTTTCTTCAAGGCAGCCAGGGAAAAGAAGACAGTGACCTATAAAGAAAACACCATTAGATAATCACTGTATTTTTCAGCAGACAGCCCAAAAGCTTGGAGAGAGTGCAAATATTCAAAGTACTGAAAGAGAGAAGTCAGCAGCAAAGAATAATATACCCAGAAATGTTATGCTTCTAGATATGAAAAAAAATAAAGGCTTTTCCAGACATACGGAAGTTGAAGGAATTTACCGCCACAAGATCTGCATTGCAATAAATGTAGAAAGGCGCTCCTCTAACTGAAACACAGACATATGGATACAAACTATGAGTAAGATAATTAATAGACAAAAATTGCAACCTTGTTCAGGGTAGGGTTTTATTTTTTTATTTTTTATTTTATTGATTATACTGTTAAAGTTGTCCTAGTTTCCCTCCTTTTCCCCCCTCCACCAAGTACCCCCATGCCCTCTGGCGCCCCCCCGTCCTCTGTTCATGCTCATGCGTCATGCGTGTAAGTTCTTTAGGAACTCCATTTTCTATGCTTGCTCTTAACATTCCCCTGCCTATTCTGTAACTACCAATTTGTACTTATTGCCTTCAACTTTTCCCCTATTCCCCAGACCACCCCACCCAACTGGCCACCATCAAAATGTTCTCCATATCTATAATTCTGTCTTTGTTCTTCTTGTTTGCTTAGTTTGTTTTTCAGATTCAATTGCTGATAGATATGTATTTGTTGCCATTTTATTGTTCATAGTTTTGATCTTCTTCTTTTTCTTAAATAAGTCCCTTTAACATTTCATGTAATATGGTTTGGAGATGATGAACTTCTTTAGTTTTTTTTTTTATCTGGGAAGCTCTTTATCTGCCCTTTGATTCAAAATAATATTTTGCTGCGTAGAGCAATCTTGGCTATAAGTCCCTGCTTTTAATGACTTTGAATATTTCTTGCTAATCCATTGTAGTCTGCAGAGTTTCTTTTGAGAAATCAGCTGATAGTCTCATGGAAACTCCAATGTAGGTAACTAACTGCTTTTCTCTTGCTGCTTTTAAGATACTCCCTTTATTTTTAAATTTTGGCATTTTAATTATGATGTATCTTGGTGTGGGCCTCTTTGCACCCATCTTGTTTTGGACTCTCTGTCCTTCCTGGACTTGCATGTTTATTTCCTTCACCAAATTAAGGAAGATTTATCTTATTAGTTTTCAAAGAAGTTTCTAATTTCTTGCTCTTTCTCCTCTCCTTCTGGTACAACTGTGATGAGAATGTTGGAATGCTTGAAATTGTCTTAGAGGCTCCTTATACTATTCTTGTTTGTTTGTTTGATTCTTTTTCTTCTTGTTTTCTGATTAGTTGGGTTTTTTTTGCTTCTTAATATTTCAAATCATTGATTTGATTCTCAGTTTCATCCATTCTACTGTTGTTTCCCTGTATATTGTTCTTTATTTCAGTAAATATATTCTTCATTTCTGACCAGATCTTTTTTATGCCATTGAATTCTTCACTAACTTCCATGAGAATCTTTATAACCAGTGTTTTGAACTCTGCCTCTGACAGATGGCTTCTCTCCATTTTGTTTAGTTCCTTTTCTAGATTGTTGATCTATTCTTTCATTTGGGCCATGTTTCTTTGTCTCCTCATTTTGGCAGCCTCCCTGTGTTTGTTTCTACACATTAGATAGAGCTTCTGTGACTCCCTGTTTTGGTAGCATGGCCTAATGTAGTAGATGTTCTGTAGGGTCCAGCGACACAAACTCCCCTGTCACCCAAGATGTGTGTTCAAGGTGCACCCTGTGGATGGGCTGAGAACACCCTCCTCTTCTAGTTGATCCTTGATTGCTGTTGGTAGGTCAATAGGAGGGATTTACCCAGGCTAGTCAGCAGCAAGGACTGGGTCTGACCACTGACCATCACTTTTGTCCTCTGTAGAGGATCAGCTCTGCAGGGGAAGGGTGATTGTGCTCTGAAGTGGTCTGTAGCTGTCCACTGGGTATACAGGCTCTAGTGTTACCAGGTGGTGCAGGCCACAGTCAGCCCCTACTTGTGTTCTGCAGAGCCACCCTGCAAGAGCTACAAAAGCAATCTACAGATGGCTGCTATTTGTGCTGGACTGGAGGTTCCCAGGCAAAGCCAAGCTGTGAATCTAGGCTGGCTGCTGCTAATGTTGGGCCTGGGGCCACTTAGCCAGAGGTATTCAGATTGGGAGCTGGGGGCTGTTGTTTGTTTAAGAGAATTTAGGAATTTGTGAAGCATGAGCCAAGGCTAGCCATTGACATGGAAAAGCCACTGTTAATAGTTTGAGTGGACCCACACATTGGGTAGAGCAGAGACTTAGTGGATCTTCAGGGTGGGGCAAACAGTGTTAGTCAGGTTGATAGAGTCTCAGATATGGTGTCTGTCGTGCTTTTTGGCTCTGTGGGCAGAGGATTAGAAAAGGGATAATGGCTTCTGCCCACCGTCCTGCTGGGAGAAAGCTGTCCCCCAGCCCTTACTTTGATGCCAGACGCTTTAGTTCCTCCCCATAAGCCACTGGTACCTTTCAAGCTGCTACTCCCATGCTGGAACTCCGATGGAGTCAGTTTGAATGAGTCTGTGTGTAGGTTCTTTAAGAGGAAGTGATTGGGACTCCAGAAGTTTCCTCCACTGTCTAATTCCTGCTGGTTTTTGCAGCCAGAAGTTATGGGGACTTATCTTCCTAGCACTAGAACCATGGGCTGGTGGGCTTGGTGTAGGGTTGGGACTTCTCACTTCCAATATATCTCTCCTGAATTTTTAACCACCTCATGTGGGTATGGGACCAGCCCATTCAATGTCTCCACTCTAACAGTCTGGATGGATGTGGTTTCTTTAATTCTGTTGTTTACAGACTTCCACTCAAAACAATTTCTGGTGTTTCTGAGTGATGGTTTTTCTATATTGTGGTTGTGTGAAGCGGTGAGCCATGTTTATCTATGCCTCATCTTGACCGGAGGTGTGCCTCTTCTTCATTTCTGATTGGATCATTTTATGCTGTTGAAGTACTTACTCACTGAGTTCCTTGAGCATCCTTATAAGATTTTGAACTCTGCATCTGATAGATTGCTTCTCTCCATTTTTTTTTTTTTTAGTTATATTTCTGGAGTTTTGTTCTGTTTTTTTCATTTGAGCTGTATTTATTTGTCTTCTCATTTTGGCAGCCTCCGTATGTTTGTTTCCATGTATTTGGTATAGCTGCTTTGATTCCATGTCCTGGTAATGTGGCCTAATGTAGTAAATGTTCTATAGGGTCCAGTGACACAGCCTCCCCTATCCACCAAGCTGAGTACTTGATGTGCATCCTTCATGTGGGCTAAATACTCCCTCCTCTCGTAGTTAGCAGGTCAATGGGAGGGATTTATCTAGGCTAGACAGCTAGTAGGACTGGCTGTGACCTCAGGCCAGCAACCACCTCTCTTTGTGGCTTGTGGAGGTGGTTGGGTGGTGGTGCTCTGATGTGATCTGTAATTGTCCGCTGGGTACACAGGCTCTGAGGTTTCCCAGGTGATGCAGGCCCACATCAGCCACCACCCTTGTTCTGTCTTGGGACTCTTGGTGGAGGCTATAAAGCAAACTGCAGATGGCTGCTTCTAGTACCATGCTTGGGGCCAATCAGTGAGAGGTACAAGAGGTATGGGTGTGGCTCAGCTGTTGCTTGTTTGAATGGATTTAGGAAGTCTGAAGCCTGAGCCTAGCCCAGCCATTCATATGGAAAAGCCACTGTTACCAGGTGGGGTGGGTCCATAATTTGAATGGGGCAGGGCCTTAGGTAGTCATCAGGGTGGGGTTAACCATGTGAGCCAGTTTGATGGAGACTATGGTGCCTCCTCACTGCACTGTGACTGTGTAGGGAAGGGTAAGAAAAGATACAATGGCCACTGTCTGCAGTTCTGTTTGGGAGGAAGCTGTCTCCCAGCTCTCACCCTGATGCCAGACACTTCAATTCCTCCCCATGTGCCACTGGTGTTCTTCAAGGTACTTCCCTGGTGGTGGGGCCCGAGGGAGTGAGTCTGAGGAAGTCCATATGCGGGGCCTTCCAAGAGGAGAGGCCTGAGAATCCTACAGTTTCTTCTGCTGACCCACATCCACTGGTTTTTATAGCCCAATGATATGGGGACTTTTCTTCCTGGCACTGGAACCCTGGGCTGGTTGGTCTGGTGTGGGGCTGGGATCCTTCACTCCCAAGCTTTCCCTCCATTTTATATTCTCCACTCGTGGGTTTGGGACCAGCCAGTTCCTCATCTCCCATCTCCAACCTTCTGCCCCTCCTACTCATTTGGATGAATATGATTTCTTTAATTCCTTAGTTGTTGGACTTCCATACAGCTCAATTTTCTGATGGTTCTGATGACAGTTGTTCTGCAATGTAGTTGTAGTTTTGCTGTGGTTGTGCAAGGAGGGGGGCCACATTTACCTATGCCTCCTTCTTGACCAGAGTCCAGGATAGGGTGTTAAACTCTTAAATATAATCTAAGAGTAAAGGAGGTAAAAACATTTTAAAAGAAGACAATATTTACTGCAATTGGAAATGAATGCATAGCATAAAAAGGGATTTTTTTTTTTCATTGAGGAAGGTGGAGATGGTACTCTCCTTCAGAGGTGCTATTTGATGGAATACTGATCCAATTTACCGACACCAACCCAGGGGGGCCTCAAAAAGGGATAATTTGTGACAATAAAAGGATTTGGGGGAAAGAAGTAAATTTGTGCAGTGAATGGAGATAAGATGTAATGAGATGAAAAAGGACTACTGTATATATAAACTTTTTTTTTGTATGAACCTAATGGTAATCACATAAAATGAATCTAGAAATGAGACATATAACAACAACAACGAAAAGGAAAATGGAGGGAAAAATCATGGAATACCACCAAATTAAAGTAACAGAAAGATAAGGGAAAGAAAAACCAATGGGGACACAGAACTACCAGAAAACAGAAGAAAAATGACTATAGGAAATTCTCATATATCAGTAATCATTCTAAATGTAAACACACTGAACTCACCAGTTAAAAGATACAAAGTAGCAGGATGTATCAAGAAACAAAATAACTTTATTCTGCGTTTAGGAGACATATCTTAGCTGCAAAGACAAACACAGACACAAAGTGAAAAGGTAAAAAGTGATATTTCAAGCAAATGGCATTCAGAGAAAAGTGAGTGTAGCTATACTTATATCAGACAAAATAGATTTTAAGACAAAAATGGTAACAAGAAACAAATATAAACATTTTATAACAATAATGGGGACAATTGAGAAGATATAACACATTAATATATATGCACTTGACCTTGGAATGCCAAAATATATAAAGCAACTACTAACAGAACTAAAGGGAGAAACTGACAAAAACACAATTATAGTAGGGGACATAAGTACCCCATTGACAGCAGTGGGTAGATAATACTAACAAAAAATCAATAAGGACATATTAGCATTAAATTATACATCAGATCAACTGGACATCGTTGGTATTTACAGACCTCCCTCCCTCCCAGAAGACCAGAGTATACATTTTTCTCTAGTGCACATGGGACATTTTCAAGGATAGACCACATACTGGAGCACAAAATTAGCCTCAACAAAATTAAGAAGGGTGACATCGTATCAAACACATTCTCTGACCACAATGCTTTAAAATTAGAAATCAACTGCAAAATGAAAGTGGGAAAAACCACAAATATATGGAGATTAAACAACATGCTACTAAACAATGACTGGGTCAAAAAAGAAATGAGAGAAAAGATTTAAAAATACATAGAGACAAATGAAAATGACAATTCAATAGATAAAATTTTTCAGGCTATAGCCAAAGTGATAATAAGAGGGAAGTTTATACCATTGCAAGCCTACCTCAAGAAGCATAAAAATCTCCAATAAAGAACCTAACATTTCACCTTAAAGAATTAGAAAAAGAAGAGCAATAAAAGCCCAAATTCATTAGAAGGAAAGAAATAATAAAAATGAGAGCAGAATTAAATAAAATAGAAAACAAAAAGACAATACAAAAATTAAAGCAGAAAAGAGTTACTTCTTTGAAAAGAATAATAAAATTGACAGATCTCTGGCTACACTCACTAAGGAAAAAAGAGATAAGACTTCAATAAATAAAATTAGAAATGAAAGAGGAGAAGGTACAATGGGCACCACAGTTATTGCTATAAAAGACTATAAAAGAATGCTAAGAAAGGCTATATTCACCAAACTGGATAACTGAGAAGATCTTAGACAAGTTCTTAGACATATATAACTTTCCTAGTTTGAATCATGAAGAATTGGAAAATGTAAGTAGACTGATTAATAATAAGAAAATTGAAACAACCATCAAAAACCTCCCCCCAAAATAAAGTCCAGTATCAGATGGCTTCACTGGTGAATTCTACCACACATCCAAAGAGATAATACCTATCTTGTCAAATTCTACCATAAGATTGAAAAATAGGCACTACTTCTAGCTCATTGCATGAGGCCAACAACACCTTGATACTGAAACCAGATAAGAAAAACACACACAAAAAGAAAATTACAGGTCAGTATCTCTGATGAATATAGATGCAAAAGTCCTAAACAAAATCTAGCAAATCGAACATATAAATACATTAAAAAGATAAATACATTACAATCAAATGGGGTTTAGTTCCGGGGGCATGAGGATGTTTTAACATGTGCAAATTGATGAATGCTCCACAGCACATTAACAAAATAAAGAATAAAAAACATATGATTATATCAATAGATGCAGAAAAGAAATTTGACAATATACATGATATACAAATCCATTTATGACTAATAAAATGCTTAGTAAAATAGGTATAAAAGAAAGTACCTCAAGAGAATAAAGTCCATATATAATAAAGCCTTAGCTAATACCAAATTCAGTGGTGAAAAACTGAAAGCATTTCCTCTAAGATCAGGAACAAGACAAGGATGTCCACTCTCACCACTGTTATTCAACATAGTACTGAAAGTCCTAGCCAGGGAACAAATACAAGGTATCCAAATTGGGTATGAAGTAAAATTTCACTTCTTGCAGATGAGATCATTCTTTATATAAGAAACTAAAGATCCCACCAAAAAAAAAAAAACACAACTATTAAAAACAATTAACAAATTCAGTAAAGTTGCAGGATGCAGAATCAATGTACAAAAATCCACTGTGATACTATATAAGGTAGGGCAAAAGTAGGTTTATGGTTATTTGTATGAAAAATGATACAATAATAAATAAATAGTAATATAAGAATAAACTCTGTACTTCACCTACTCACAACTGTAAACCTACTTTTGTCCACCCTCTATCCTAACGAAAACATTTTAGAAAAAGAAATGAGGAAAGAAGTTTCATTTGCAATTTCAACAAAGAGAATAAAACACGTAGGAATAAACACTAACTATAACCAAATCAAAACTGTAATGAGATAACCTCATACCTGTTAGAATGGTTATTATCAATAAAACAAGAAAAACATGTTGCAGAGTATGTGGAGGAAAATGTATCCTCATACATTGTTAATAGGAATGTAAAATGGTACAGCCACTATGGGAAACAATCTGGAGTTTCCTAAAAAAATTAAGAATAGAGCTACCAATATGACACAAACATCCCTCTTCTGGGTGTCTACCCACAAGATGTGAAACATTTATCTGTAGTTATATCTACAGATAATTATATCTCTGCCTCTATATCTGTCTATCTATCTATCTATCTATCTATCTATCTATCTATCTATCATCTATCTATCATCTATCTATCTATCTATCTATCTATCTATCTATCTATCTATCATTCAACTATCATCTGTGACTGCTATTGGTTGATTCTGTTTCTTTACAGAATCCTGGCTATACAGATTTTGGTACTGGAAAGTGGGGTTCTACTGTAGCAAATATCTAGAAATGTGAAAGTGGCTTTTGCATTGTGTAGTGGGTAGACGCTGGAAGAATTCTGAGATTCATGCTAGAAAAAGCCTAGATTGCTTTGAAGAGCATGTTGGTATTAAAGGTGATTCTGGTGAGGTCTCAGAAGGAAGCCAATAGGATGATAGAAATGTTACCCATTCTCTTAGAGAACACATTTTTGTCATAATCAGAATGTTGCTAGAGATGTAAACATTAAAGGTGCTTCTGCTGAGACCTTAGAAGGAAATGAGAAAAAAGTTATGGTCACTGGAGGAAAGGGGATGTTTGTTATAAAGTGGAGGAAAATTTTGCTAAATGAAGTTCTACCACTGGTTGGGAAATAGAGCTTTTAAAGTGATAAACTTAGATATTTAGCTGAGTAGATTTTCAAGTAAAGTGTGAAAGTTGTGGGTTTTTTTTGTTTGTTTGTTTATAGTAAAATGTAGAAGGAAAGAGATAAAATGAGGAAAGAACTGTTAAACAAAAAAGAACCAGCATTTGATAATTTGGAAAACTCTCATCCTGCCTATATTACTAAAAATACCAAGACATGCTCTGGAGAAAGTGCCAAGGGTGCGGCTGGACAACCTTGATTGAAGAGATTAGGTATATGACTTATGGATCCACTCAACCATTTCAGCAGAAGGTAGGAATAAGGAGTGAGTTATCTAGGAAGATCTATGCAGGATCCTCATGTATAATGGCATGAATATCTGTGATATCCACGGAAGACCGAAAAGGGTTTGGAGCATGTCATAGCAGCAGCAGGACAGCCAGCTTGGACTGGAGGAGACAAAGACAGGATAAAATTAAGGAAGGCTGTCATACTTCTCAGATGCCATAAAAAAGAAACAGACTACCCAGAGGTCAGGGCTGACTGGATGTTTCCTAGGGCCACCATGGGCCTGCAGGACAGAGCATGGAAATGCAGAGGATCATTCCCAGGCCTTGAAACCTAGTGAAATTTGCCCTGCTGGGTTTCAAACTTGCTTGGGAAAAGTGATCCCTTTATTTCTTTCATTTCCTCCATTTTGGAATAGGAATGACTATCTTATGCCTGCCCCACCATTGCATTTTAGAAGCAATTAACTTATTTTCTAGTTTCATAGATTCACAAATGGAGAGGTATGTTGTCCTAGAATAGCTCATACACAATATCTAATCTATATCTGATTTAGATAATTTAAGTGATAAGATTTGGAACTTTTTGAGTTGATAATATATTTTTGAGACTTTGGACTTTTCAGGAAGTTGGGGAAGGGTGAATGTATTTTGTTTATGCGATAAATGTGTATTTTGGGGTGGGCAGCAGATAGACTCTACAGAGTTGAATAGTGTCCACCCAAAATTCATGTCTACCTGGAATCTCAGAATGTGATCTTGTTTGGAAATGGGGTCTTTGCAGATGTCACTAGTTAAAATGTGATCATACTTGAATAGGTGAGCCCTACATACAAAATGATTGGTGTCAGAAGAACACAGAGAGAAGAGGCAGACATGATCACAGAGGCAGAAATTTGAGTGATGCGTCTATAAGACCAGAAACACCAAGGATTGCTAGCAAACACCAGACACTAGAAGAGGCAAGGAAAGATCCTTCCCTAGAGCCTTTAGAGGGACCACAGCCCTGCTTACACCATGATTGCAGACTTGTAGCTTTCAGAATTGTGAAAGAATAAATTGCTGTTGTCTTAAGTAAACCCATTTTGTGGTAGTTTATTATCGCAGCCCTAATACAGAGTGGTAGGTTATACATTTTAAGTCCATATCTTGGTGAACAGAGAGGAAGCAGCAAGAAAAAGAAGAAAAGCTCAATTTGCTTTCTCTAGACTGGAATGCCTATTTTCCCACATATATAACCTCTACATGTTGGATAGCTTCTTCAGTCACTGCAGTGCCAATTCAAAGTGAAAAAAAAAATTAAGCGTGGGAAGGTCTTGTTGGTATGTGGTAGCTTCAGTCTGTGTGGACTCATGCCCTGAACCTGAGAACTCTCTAGAGTTTGAGACACACATCTTCTACAACAATTTATACTTTTTGACCCAGAAGAAAAAGTTTTTTTGGTGGTATTTAAGCTTCTAAGTTTCATTTTATTCCTTTCTAATTCTAATTGCATTGATCACGTTTTTACTCTTGTGCATTCTTATATGTGAGTTACAGGGTAGCACACTTGGGCACTCATAGAACCCAGTCATTCCTCACTCTGGTCAGAGTGTGTTTACTCTTGGCAAAATGCAACTTCCTCTTTTAGAGAAAAAGTATTTAAAAAGGATTTTTAAATGAGATCCCCAGTCTCCTTGCATAGCAAATAGCTTTTCAAACACAACACTTTAATGTACTATGAGTAACCAGTTCAAAAACAAAAGTATTGAATATCCCTTTAAATGTACTTGGGTTTAAAAAACAAGAAGAGAATAGAGTTGGCAAAGTTTCTTTTGGATTTTATGGAATTGAAAATGCTTGAACAATTTCTACATATGTGCACAATGGCAAAAAAAATTGCAAATGACCTGGAGGGATAGCAAAAATGATAGGTGCAAATCCAAACAGCATGCAGCTTATGCAAGGCTGTACCTGATGGAAATACTTATCTCTTCTATATGCTTCTCTCTGAGAAAGGAAAACAGAATAATGGGCATATAGGGCAAGGAGAGAAGGAAGGATAAAGAGAACCATATATCTGCTCTAAATACAGGAACTCTTTGTTATGCACTTTGAATTGCTAACATTTGAGAAAATAGTGGACAATAGAACTTCATGTAAACTATAAATTTTATAACAGTGAGTTAGCATGTTCATTTAGCAGAAAATAAAGAAAACTTAGTGCAAATTGATTTAGTGTATAACTTCACTGCTTAATGCAGTGATGTGATAGAGCCAAAAAAAAAAAAAAGATTTATGCTTTGTAAAGCATAGGGAAATTACTTCTGTGTTTAATTACTGTGTAGTTCCTACCTAGACCACAGGTTTCTAAGTTTGAAGCAACTACTCCTTAGCAACTTGAGTGATGAACTAAACATTACTGCACTGGCTTTAGAAAAAAGAAGAAAAACAGTAACTGCAATCAGTTCTGAATAACCCCCAACATTTGCCAAGCACCTACTGTGTGTCAGGTATGAGGTTATGACACAATGATAGTCAGATGGAGGCACTTGAATTGTCCAGAATCCTGGGGAGTGTGGGAAAAGATAGGGTGTGATTATCTTGGTTTGGGTTTCCCCAGAAGCAGACACTGAGACAAGGATTTGAGAACTACTATTTTAATTAGGAGTGATCCCAGGAACCATGGGTGGGAAAGTAAAAGAAGTGAGACCGGAAAGGGGAGGAAGACAACTGAAGTAAGAACTTGGTAATTCCACTAAGAAACAGTACAGAACACAACCTGATATTAGCATACTTAAAAGAGAGAGGTGGGTAGGTATCTAATTCCCACCCATCATTGACAACCTGATATTAGCATACTTAAAAGAGAGAGGTGGGTAGGTATCTAATTCCCACCCATCATTGACATAAGGGGGTGGTTCCTGGGAGCATTTATTTCCCAGAACTTCTGGCTTTTTGTGTGAAGATCAAGAGAAAGCCTTCAGACAAGATCGGGTGTGTTCAGGATAGTATGGCCATAGACTAAACATTCATGTGTGTGAGAGATACATTGATCAGTTGTCTGCCACATGCCCCCAACTGGGGACCTGGACCACAACCCAGGCATGTGTTCTAGCCAGGAATCAAATTGGTGGCCTGTCAGTTCACAGACTAGTGCCCAATCCATTCAGCCACAACAGTGAGTCTCACAGGGGAGCTTGTTGGAGGGGCCCACAGGGGCATAAAACATACACAAGCCTTCCCACCAGTGACTCAGCACCAGGGCAGCAACTCAAAGGCCACAATTCACTTGTGGGTAGCAGGAGAAGTGACTGAAAGTGGGGTGAGAGCTGAGCAAGGAGCATTGTTCTCTTTCTGACCCATCTCCAACATACAGCACCACAGTGCAGCAAAATGGGTCGCTCCACCCTGGTGAACACCTAGACCTCCACCCCTTACAATGTAACAGGTGCACTAAGACAAACAAATATGGCCCAAGTAAAAGAACAGATCAAAACTCCAGAAAAGAACTAAGTGATGAGGAGATAGACAACCTATCAGATGCGGAGTTTAAAACACTGGTAATCAGGATACTCAGAGAAATGACTATGGCCACAAATAAAGGAAGAAGTGAATGCTATATGAAGTGAAATAATGCAAAATATACTGGGAACCAATGATGAAGAGAAGGACACTGGGACTCATATCAATGATTTGGAACAAAAGGAAGAAATAAACATCCAACTGCAACATAATGAAGAAACAACAGTTAAAAAAAATGAGGGGCTTATGAACCTCTGGGGCAACTTGAAATGTTCCACCGTCTGAATCAAAGGGATGCCAAAGGAGAAGAAGAAGAGCAAGAAATTGAAAACTTATTTGAAAAAATAATGAAAGAGAACTTCCCCCATCTGGCAAAGGAAATAGATATACAAATGGAAGGGGAGATAAAGTGCTTCCCAGATAAGGTCAAGTTAAAGGAGTTCATCATCACCAAGACCTTATTATATGAAATGTAAAAGGGACTTATCTAAGAAAAAGAAGAAGATCAAAACCATGAATAGAAAATGACAACAAACTCACAAATATCAACAACCGAACCTAAAAACACAAAAACAAAAAGAAACTAAGTAGACAACTAGAACAGGAACAGAATCACAGAAAAGGAGATCACATGGAGGGTTATCAGCAGGGAAGGATGAGGGGAGAATGGAGGAAAAGTACAGGAAATAAAAAGCATAATTGGTAGGTACAAAATAGACAGGAGAAGGTTAAGAAGAGTATAGGAATAGAGAAACCAAAGAACTTATATGTATGAGCCATGGACATGAACTAAGGGAGGGGGGAATGCTGAAGGGAATGGGTACTGAGTGGGAAGGGATAAAAGAGAGGTAAAAATAGGATAACTGTAATAGCATAATCAATAAAATACACTAAAAAGAAAGAGAAAGCCTTCAGTTGGATAGTTACAATTTCTTGTCGTAGGATGGCCTCAGCAGGTACCAGGATGAGACATCCCAAGCATCTGCTATAATATATCAGGAGGTAAAGAGTGACCTGACAACCAATGCAAAATGAGTTCTGAGGAGGAAGAGAGTGTTATGGGATGTAGCAGGAAGGGAGAAATTTATGGAAAGGTTTGGGAGTGCACTTATCAGGCACTGAAAGATGGAAGGGGGCAGAGTGAGCCAGGTGGTAGTGTGCCTAATTTCAAGGGCTTTCTGAAAGCCTCAGCTGGTAATAAAAGACCTCTCTCCTTCCCCTTTCTGCCTTCCTAGTGCCTGAAATGTGAACTTGGTGGAGAGGGTCATGAAGGCCATGTAGATGAAGGCAGCACTTTGGGGAGAGCAGAAGACCAAGGCAGATAAAGCAAGAGCCCCTACCTAGAAACTTTTACGTAGTAGAAGTACAAACCATTATTTTGGGTGTTTGTCAACAAGGCTAGCTAAACCTATATTCTAACTATAGATTAGACAAATTATTCAGAATGAACTTTGAAGGGAAGGGCAGACTACATGTGCTTTGCATTTGCCATGATTCTGCAGTTGGTGTCCTTTGCTATGTTGAGCTTTTTCATGGTTCTGATGCTTAATTCTCAGATTGTTACTCCTTTTAATCCTCAACTTTTGCATTTACAAACTAGTATTATGATGACAAGAGTTTCTGTGATACTGGATGGAGCACAAGGACTGACAGCCTAACAAAGTGGGGGGAGCGTAACGGAGGGTCTTGGGGAGATTTGTCTTGATCAAGCAAAAGATGTTTGAGATAATGCCCTGAGAAAATATTGAAAGAGAAACTTCAATCAGGTAGGACTCTAAATTAACACATTTCTAGGTATGTGTGTGATTATATTTAAATGTCAGTTTCAGTGTCCAACAAAGGAGAGACATCTGCTGAGGAAATTAATTGGGTTGGAGTGTCTTGGTAGGAGCTGCAGAAGCAATCATCTTAAACCAATAAAACCTATATTTGGTAGTTAATAAATTATAATATCATTCACTTACAATGTAGTCAGATAAAACAATCCAGATTTGTGTAATATACTCAGAGATTAGAATGTGCACAATTACTCTGGTTGCTTTGTGATGCTTATGCTAATGTGAGTTTAGAATTGAAGAGTACGGATACCCACTGTGCTTAAAGTTCACTTTTTGGCCAGAGGCAACAAGATGGCATCATGAGCCTGCATCCTAAGAATAGTCCCAGCCCAGCGAACAGCAGGGAGTGCCCCAGGAGGACAGGAGGAATCAAAGCTCCCCTATCAGGGTGTATATGAATGTAGGAACCCTTGGGCACGCTTTCCCAGAGTGTTCAGAGAAGGGGAATCCATGCTGTGAATTGAACAGCATTTTAGCAAGGCTTGGGCCTTTTAGGAACTTTGTGCCTAAACACAAAAGAGTTTCCTGGCAAAAATGTCTGGCACAGGGTAGATACAAAGATAATGTGTGTGTAATAAATGAACAAATAATTGACCACACTTGACACTAACCATCAATACCTATGTGATCAATTGTTGAGTGTCTCGGAACTTTAGTAACCATATGCTCAATTAGAGACTTGATCCCCCCCAGAGGGATATCAATCCCTATCTTTTGTTCAAGTTTTTTTTTTCTCTGTCTTTAAGGTTCAGAAAGATTCTATGCCCTACTCTTGCCCTAATCAGCCTCTTTCTGTAGATCAATATGTACACTCATATCTTTAGCTTTTACTGGGCAGTAATTTTGCAACCCATATGTAATTCATTAGTATGTAAAATGCTTTGCTATTTGAGCCAAAACAATATATAGTCTGTCTGAAAAGTCTGGCAAATGAGGATAAACTTATTTTAAATAGTTTATTAGTTAAATTTTCAAATAATATACTTAATACATTTTCTCTCCATCTCCAGACAACTTTTTAGGTAAAGTAACTCTAAATTTAAAGCAATATGTCCAGTCTTTAGTCTGAAAAAGTACAATAAATATACCCTTTCCATGTTTCAAGAATATTTGGACACTGTAGTGTACTTGTAATTTTGTTTCAGGTTAGCAATAGGGTCATTGCCATAGGTTAGAGGCATTTCATCTGAAAGGCTGTCTGGAGGAGGTTGAAGAAAAATGTATCAAATGTATTTTTTTAAAAGTGTAAATAACATGCTATTTAAAAGTAAGATCTTCTTGTGTTTGCAGAATTTTTGTACATCCTGTAAATTGATAAGTGCCTTGGAAAATTTATTAAATTTTTTTTGTTATGGATTGGTTAAAAGAGAACAAATGCTTCGACATTTATTTTCAGCGCCTACTTACAATATGTTCGAAAATAAAATATAAAGATTGAGGCTTTGGCTTGATTCAAACCTTACTCTCTGCAAAAAATATTTTAAAAGGAGAAAATAATAAATTTGAAGTAGGAAATAGGGAAAAGTGCATAATATTCTCCATCAACAAATCTGTCTTTGCAATATCCCCAAAAGCCAGCAAGTTCCATATGCTCTATAAACTCACTTTACAGGGGAACTTAATGGGTTGGATTTGCAGCAAGTTAAATGAGATTTTTTAAAAAAACCAACAACTGATGTAGTTTTCACAGGCTGACGCCCTTTACTGTTTAAGCAAAACCATCTTGGTTTTGAATACTTAGGCCCATTTCACCATCAGCCTTATGTCAAATGACCCTGAATTTGAAATGAAAGCACCCTTCATATCTTTGGTTTGGAATAGTGTCATAGGCAAATCTGACTTTTGTTCTCACAGCTTATCCTGATCTCTTTCAAATCTTTGATGTATTCATGCTCAAATTCAAGGATTATATGAGAAGCTCTGAACATTTACTTCTTCATTCCAGTACAAACAGGCTTGAGGCAGACCCTCTGCCTCTAGCTACTATGTTATCTGTTTTAGTGATGAGGGTTTAGGTCTTGAATCTTGGTCTGGGAGACCATTTGGATAAAGACTTTTGTCTTTATGTTCACAAAGCTATCATAGATACCCAAGAAAGTCGTTAGACCCTTGGTCCCTCCAGGGATTATATTGAGATTTCATGATTATTAGCCATTATTCCCTAAAAGTATCAAGGTTGATATATTTGAGGTCTCAGCAAAAAGTGGCGTTTAGAGAAAATCAATAGAAATAGTAGTAATAACCCATTAAAAATGTCTTCAAGAAATTTGCTTCCAAAACAATCTAAGTTTGTTAATGTAAAAACCTGCTTGCAGAATTAAGTTTTCTCCTGAACAATTTTCGGGGAGCATAGCTGGGCATTCTTTTCTCTCGAGACAGACTTTCTTACAAATTTTAGATGTGCAGCCAGCACCTCTTTAAAAGTTTTTGAACCAGCTCTCACTGGTTTGAAATGTAATATATTTTATGCTTGCATTTTCCTCTAGTTTTGTCTACATATGCCTCAGGGGAAAATGCTTATATATCCCCCGACCTTTTAATAAATTATTGCTGGGCTTAGAGACAGATTTTTCTCTGCACTTAGTTTTGCTACTCTATGTATTGAGATGTTGGGTTGTGAATAAATTTTCTTTGTGGACGTAATCATAGACACCTGACACGTGGGGTGGCAGGACTGTGGCAACAATGGTGTTTTTTATTTTAAGGGACTAATCCATTAGTCAGCCTACAAATACAAAAATGTCAGCCTACAAATACAAAACCTGCTTATCTCCACATGTGTGAGAATTACTTCCTCATATAGATGTAGATCTTTATAGTTGACAAACCAGTATGATATACAGTGTAACGTTTGACATGACCGACCTCAACTCCTCCTTAGTAGTTGGTAGTTAGGGTGGTGTACCTGTTCTGGCCACTAACATCCCTCCTCTCTCCTTCCCCTCCTTTCTTCCTCATCATAAAAATATGCATATATTACAAAGGCAAAGCATATGTAAATATGTAGCTTATATCTTCGATTGCCTTTGAAATTGTTTAGGATGACAACAACACAGTATCTAATGTGGCTGGTAAGTGTCATAAGGACCATGTATTGTTAAGTCCATAAGCACGCAGGATGGCAAGACCACTTCCACTGGTGATGAAGGACAGCCATGTTGAGAAGACAAGATTTGAGCTAGGCCTGCAAAATGAGTTTATGTTTTTAACAAATGAAATGTGAGACTACGTTAAAGGTAAGTAATGCCTAATAGTTCAACTAGCATTGGGCCAGAAGGAGACTAATGGGAAAGCATGACAAGCCACTGGCCTTTCCGACACATGTGTGAAGTGAGACAGGAAGGTCCTGGGGAAATATCGGTATGCTCTATTACCTGCCCTGATGGGGGCTCCATGCTTCTACTAATGAATCTTAAGCCCACCTCTATTTTTCTCTTTAAAACAATTCTACTCATCAGTAGTCTCTTCTCTTAAAGATCACTTCTGAGCTAGATGTTATCTACACTGAAACTGGGTAATTACTTGAAGAAATCTGAGTTCAGAATTTCAGTTTTCTTACTTTTGTTTCTAATAAATTCTATCTGTTTTTGGCTCTTTATTCTAGGCCTGGAAATCAATTTTGGATGTAGATTCTGTCACCTAGATTATCAGCTGTCCCCACCAGCTTGGTCTTTTAAGACTTTCCTCCAGGCTAACATTAATTCCTTTGTCAACACCCTTAAGGTTACTGTTTGTTTTATCAACTACAAACATATTAACATTGCTTTCATTCAGGCCTCACTTCTCTATCAAGTGAAACACCTTGCAGGAGCCATACTGCTTATATTCTTTTGATCTATTTGCCTAGTTCACCAAAAATTAAATAAATTCATTTTGTTGGATGCATTCTTTATATTTTTTTATATGTAATCAAGCTATCAGTAAATTGACTATTCCCTTAAAGATGCTTCTCAACTTATAATGGTGTTATATCCAGATAAAGCCATTATAAGTTCAAAATATTGAAAGCGCATTTATTACATCTACCCTACCAAACACTATAGGTTAGCCTAGCCTACTTTAAATGTGCTCAGAACACTTACATTAGCTGACACTTTGGCAAAATCTGCTGCTTCCCAGCTTACCTGGAGAGTATCATACCACACACCACTAAAAATGGTCAATTTTAGGACTTCCAAAAGGGGATTATATCCAATGGCCCAACAAAATGTCCCCAGGTAAAGGATTTTCAGGTATCCAAAAACGTGAAAGAAGGAGGCAGTGCCCTGAAGCTCCAGCTCTCCATGCCTACCTTTTGTGTAGGTGACCTTCCATGGCACAGGCAAGAGCCAAGGCATTCTGAGTGTTCTATTCCTGCTCATTCCCTCAGCTTGTTACTCAGGAGACCAGAGGAGTAGAGGAATCACACCCTGGTAGGAATTTTTTAATAAGTTCAGCAACTATTTCCACAATGGCTTAAAAGAAGAGGAACCTGGAATCAATTTGTAACTCTTTTCCATGCCTCCCCCTGCCCTCAACTTACTTTTGCGACAGGTGGAGTTATGGTAACTGCTAATGGAAGATTTGCCCTGGTCAGGCAGCTCTGCTGTAGATCACTGCTCCCTGGGGAGCATGCACCTGAGGAGAAATCAATCAATTAATGTCTCTGGGTTTCAGGTTTACTAACTATATAATCAGAACCCCTCTGGCACTAACAACTGTAACATTCAGTAAGTAGGTATGCCGTATTTGTAGGAAGAATAGCTTGACTTGTGTGGTCATTTTCTTTCATGATTAATATCACTTGGAAAAGATCCAGGGCCATATTAGTTCTCCCCATTCCTTTCCAGCTCATTGTGAACTTCTTGTGTCAATCTCTGAAGATTTGTAAAAGTTCTCTGGGACTTTTGTCCTCTGCATGCTTTATCTCTAAGTTCCAGTTAAGTTTTTGAGGAACTTTGGATCTTATAGCATTATCACATTACTGGAAGAAGCCCAAGAAATTTATAAAAATATACCTATGTTACAATTCTACTACCTACCCAAATAATGACAATTTTTCTTTTTTTTTTTTTTTTTCTGATTAAATGCCTGTAGTCTTTTGTCCAGCTATTCTGCATGTACTTAAAGTGGCTTTTCTTGGTGTGTGTCCTCTTTGTTTCACCACCCGGAAATTGAAGTGCTTCAGGCATTTTCATTCTTGCATGAAAGTTTGGCTGCTTTTTCTTCCCAATATTTGGAAAAGTCAAGGTATCATGTGAGCTGCCAAACAGACTGGGTGGGAATTGGAAAAGATCCAGGGCCATATTAGTTCTCCCCACTCCTTTTCAGTTCATTGCAAACTCCTCGTATCAATCTCCTAAGGTTTGCAAAAGTTCTCTGGGACTTTCATCCTTTGCTCACTTTCCCTCTTAACCTCAAAGAGTCTAATTTCAAAATTACTCACAATATTGATTCAGATTAGGCATCAACTATATATACCGAATGGCAGGGAAGCATTTAGAAATAACCACTTCCTGGTAGAAGATTGGGCACAGAAAAACTTGTCCAGACTTTAAACTGATTGGCTGTTAGATGAATGGCTGAGATCTATTTCCCCTTTTTGATTTAATGGGAACAGGTCAAAGGGCCAATGAAAAGTACACAACACTTCTAGTTTAAAATAGATCTTGGAAGAAATTGAAAGAAGAAGGAAGAATGTGGGAATGCAATGGGACAGGATTCTTTGATCATAAACCCAGTGAGAATTTTAATTAGCTGCGCATGTAAAACCAAAAAGAAGAGCTTCCTTTGGAGCAGGCTTCCACAAATGAAAAGGAAGTTCCAAGAAATGACTGAGTTTTCTTATTTCCAACGGAATCCATTATGGATTTCTGGGAGATTCTGAATGAGGAATCTTCCTTGTCACCATGTATTTTGAATAAGTGACACTATTGGTAATTCAGAAGGTGGTTTTACAGCAGAGAGGATTATTAGCCATGAATTATATGCTACATGTTATAGATATACACATATATTTACATTATATGTGTACATATTTATATTTTAGGAAGAACCATCTTTTTTCCCCTCCACTCCCCAATTCTTCCAACAGAGCTCTAGATAAGATCACTGGTGAAGGTTATGAGGATGAAGAGCAGCTTCAGAAAAGAATCCAGAGACTTTCAATATTTGGAGGTTGAACTGAGAGGAAAAACTGGAAAAGAAACAGAAAAGCAGCGGGGGAAGGTAGAAGGAACCAGAACAGGATATATGACCTAAGCCAAGAGTTGAAAGCATCTCAAGTGGTAATCTGTTGAGAAGTTGAATAAGATGAAGTTATAAAAGTAACCACTGTGTAGGACCTTGCTGAACTTGACAAGAGTGGTTTCTTTGAAATACAGGAAAGACAGCTCCATTTGACAGACTTTACAGAAGAATTCAGTTATTCAAGAAATAGGCATAGTCATTGTTTGCAATAGTGAGAAATTTAGGGAAAAATCTAATGTGGCCCGCAAATCCCCTCCAGACTGCGGAACAGGATCTCTGACCCCACTCCTACCTACGTTCCCCTGTGGGTCACCAAAGCCCGGGTCAAAAATTGAGATGTCTTGGAGACTAGTTGATACAGATTAAGGTAATTGGGGCAGAAAGAACTTTCACAGGAGTGAGATTCTGTTTTACACACATAAAGCTAGGGTTTATGGGAGGATGTGGGAGGGAATTTCCATAAAGATACTGCCTTATAATTCCTTTTTGTGATTTGTTCCAGCTCTTTCATTCCTTTCATTCAAAAACCATTTTGGAGCACCCATTACTGATCACTATTAGAGATGCTGGGAAGTAAAGCAATACCTAAACCTGTCAATGTTTCTGCTTAATCAGTCATATTCAATTAAAGATTTGTGTATATATCCATATCTTGGAAATAAGACACAGGATGATAATAAGGATGGAAGGCTGGTTTAGGCACTGAGGTGGCTGTTTTCAATCTAGGAGGAACATTAGAATCACTGGAGTGCTCAGTACTCTCTCTAATGGATTGAATCATTACATCTGGTGGTAAGATACAGGCATCAGCAATAATCTTCCCAGGCGATTTCAATGTGCAGCGTAAGTTGGGGATGGCTGCAGTGGCTCTTGAAGTATGTATCCTGAGCCAGCAGGATCAGAGTCAGCTGGGAACTGATGGAGATGCAGACTTGTCCATCCCACACAGACCTGCTCAGTTAGGATCTTCGGGCCCAGCAGTCTGTGTCATCAAGTTCTCCAGGTGAATTTGATGAGCACTAAAGTTTGAGAATTGACTGCATCAGAGAAATCAACTTTCGAAGAGTCAAAAGGAGGAGAGGCTAGGTACAGAGGTGTCATATTTACAGCCAATCAACACAATGTGAAGTGTTTCCTATGGCCCAGTTCTATGAAGAGCAAAAGAGAAATTGTCTTGCCTTCAAGATACTTATATTCCATTCTGGAAAGGATACAGAACTATTAGAAGTAATATAGAATCATGTGTAAATAATTAGACATTTATGTTTACACACTTATGGATTATTTTTGGTGACATAGGTGACATTACAGAGACTATTTTTAAAACTTCAAAGCAGCTCTCAAACTTCAATCACAAGTTGACTACATGTAATATTCTACAATCACACTTTCTTTCCTACAGTTTCATAGACATTCTTCCATTTCTTTTGGCATTGCTTGTCGGAAAACTCAAAGTAAAAGAATTTTCCCCTTTGTAGGGGACTTCCCTTTTCCACTTGGATATTGGGAAAAAACGTTCATGGTCCTCACAATTTAATTGAAATACAATAACCTAACATGGATATGTCTCAATAACTGAGGTACATTTTTTTTAATAAAGGTGTGCTGTTTTCTCTGAAGATTCAGTATTGTATCTCTGATTTTCAAAAACAGAACTTGATAATTCTTAAGTGGGCTAGTCCTAGCCCTCTGGAGCTATTAAACACTGCTAGAGGTGTTTAGGGTAGAATATTTACATAGGATGGAATTATTTTCTCTCTTAGATATGATGCCCAAAGCATTAGCAACAAAAGACAAAACTGATAAATTGGACTTTATTAAAGTTAAACATTAAAACATTTGTGCATCAAAGGACGCTATTATGAAAATGAAAAGACAACCCACAGAATGGAAGAAATATTTGTAAATTGCATATATGATAAGGATCTGATATTCAGAATATATAAAAAACTCTTGAAATTTAATGATAAAAAGATAGCCCAAATGAAGATGGTAAAATGATTTGAGTAAACATTTTTTTCAAAGAAGATATACAAGGAAGGTATATGTAAAAACATATTCAACATAGTCATAATAGAGAGATCTGATTAGATCAGGTTAGATCTGATTAGTTCACTGGGGAGGAGTAGAGAAGGGATGTATGAGAAGGTTGCCAGAGGCAATGGTAAACAGCCTAGGACAGAAAAGGTTAGATGCTGAACACCTCCAGAGTGCACGGAATTATGGGCCAGAAGATTTAAAACAAAAAGAGGGCAGAGTTTGGCTCTTGGGCTTTCTTCCTCAAGGATGCCTGGATGATCTTGCTGCAGCTATCTGCATTTCCCAAAGGATGGTATTTTAGGTGGATTTTGGATGGAAGAAGAAACTCCAGGCTGGCCTGGCAGAGGGAGGCAGGGTTGTTCTGCTTGGGTGTTCGAGAGGGGGTGACGAGCTCTGAGGCAGAAGCCTGCCATTCTTCCAAAATTATGTATGTAGCTTTTGTATCTTATGTTGTTTTAGTTTGTAAACTAATCCTCTAGAGATAAGATAATTAAAAACATGGGGAATGATAGGAGAACTCAAGTGTTAAAGAGTTTGGCCTTAATTGATAGGCGTAAGTCAGGGGTTCCCAACTGTGGACCCCAGACAGGCAGTGGTCCTTGACCTACTAGGAACCTTAGGAACTGGGGAGAGAAAAACAGTCTGACTCCTGTCCTGCCTGCCCCCCTCCCCCACCAGTCTTCCAGGAAACTGGTCTCTGGTGCCGAAAATGTTGGGGACTGCTGGCTTAAGTGGTTAAAACTGTAACTAAAGAGTTAAAGATTTTAGCTTTAATTCATAGCCTTAAGTAACTAATGCATGTGGAAAACTGTTATTCCAGGATTGTGTAGCTGTTGAATAAAGACTCCTTTCCTTTATCACCCAACCTTTCCCTCCAGAATTTTGCCTAGAGGGTGGCAGCGGGCAGCAGGACCCCGCTTACTGTTCAGTAACAATTAGGCAAAATCAAATCAAAGCCACAGTGAGATAACATTTCATAACTACTGGGATGGTTACAATAAAAGGATGGTCAGTTAACAAGTGTTGCAGAAGACTGTAGATATTGAAACTCTCATACTGTTGGTGGAGTGCAAAATAGTGCATCTGCTTTTTTATTTTTTAAATTTTTAGTTAATTTTTTAAAATTATATTTTATTGATTATGCTATTAGAGTTGTCCTGATTTTTTCCCGTATCCCATCTGGTAAGCTTCAGGCAACTAACTGCTTTTCTCTTGCTTTTATTTTTTAATTTTTAAAAGATTTTATATTTTTATTTTTAGAGAGAGGGGAAGGGAGGGAGAAAGGGAGGGAGAGAAACATCAATGTGTGGTTGCCTCTCACATGGACCCCGCTGAGGACCTGGCCTGCAACCCAGGCATGTGCCCTGACTGGGAATTGAACTGGTGACTGTTTGGTTTGCAGGCCGGCGCTCAATCCACTGAACCATGCAAGCCAGGGCAACCTTTTGGTTTTTTAATAATGATGTGTCTTGGAGTGGGCCTCTTGGTGTATCCACTTTTGAAAACAGTTACTCAAAGTGAAACACAGAGTTTTCATATGACCCACCAATTTCACTCCTAGGTATGCACCCAGCAAAATTGAAAACATGTACACAAAAAATTCCTACATAAATCTTTTTAACAACACTATACACAATAGGCAAAACTGGGAAAGCCCCAAATGTCTATCAACCTGTGATTAGATAAACAAGATGTGGTATATCCACACAATGTGATATAGCCATAAAATGAAATGTTGTTTAGCCATAAAAAGAATGATACTGAAAAAGCAATGTTACAACATGGATGAAACTGAAAACATTGTTACATGAATGGAGCCAGACACAGAAGACCATATATTGTATGATTCTGTGCATATAACATTTCCAAAACAGGCAAATCCATAGAGACAATTGGGAGGAAACGGTAATTACCAATGGTTACTAGGTTTCCTTCTAGGGTGAGTAAAATGTCCAAAATCGATTGTTGTGGTGGTGGTACAACTCTGTGAATATACTCAGGGGCATCAAATTGCATACAACTAAAGAGGTGAATTTTATAGTTGTGAATTATACTTATGGCCCAGTAAGGCCATCACCTGGAGTCCTGCCCCAGCTGCAGTGGCTGCTTCTAACCCAGCGGGAGGGGAGGCAGCACCCCTTGGAGGCAGAAGTTGTGCCAGACCAACAGAGCCCCACCCCTGGAAACAGCTCCATGTTTCCGATATGAACTGAGTGTCTTTGGGTCCCCACCACCAGAGTCTGTGGGGGCCATACCCTGCACCGCCAGAGCCCTCAGGAGCGCCTCCTGGGTTCAGAGACCTTGGGTGTCCACTGGCCAGGGCCACGGGCTGCCTCCTCCAGGGTGGTTTTCACTTCACTTCACTGCCCTTGGGTGTGGCTCTTGGTGGCTGGAGGCCCAGACCTAGGTCTGGGGCAGGACAAGAGTCACAGAGTCCTAAGCATGCAAGGAGTCACCAACCCCCTTGGCTTCTGCCTTAAAAACCTAGTGGATTTCTGACCTAAATGCTCCCAGTCAGTTCCATATCCCATTATTAACACCCAAAGACTGTTTCAAGAATAATTCTAAAGTAGCTTAATTTTTTTGCTTTCTTGTTCTATTGCCTCTCTTGCTCCCCCCAGCTCCCTCATTCTCACTCTCTCTTGCTCTCTCTGTTTCATCCCTGATGCTCCTTGCAATAAATGTGTAGGGCACACCTTCCAAAGTTCTTCACCCTGAGTCATTTTACCAAATTGAAAAGTTTTATGTACCTTTGCTCTCAAAGGTGGTTCTTTTGTCCCATCTGTTAATGCTTGCAATCTGGAAGCACTCGATTTCTGCAGCTCTCCAAACGTTCTGCTGCTGGCTGTCAAGGAACTCGGCTTTTCCTGCCTTCAGTATCAGCTTCCTTGCCACCTGCTACTCAAAGCCCCCTGCTTTACAAGTATTTCAGAGCGGCTCCTCTCAGCCTATCAGGAGGGGCCAGTGGGGAGAAAAAGATCAGAATACAGATATGCTGTTATTTAATGATGGTAAAGAAGCATCCGATAGATTCAAAGGAGCAGATTCAGGTTGCTTCCATTACTCAATTCTATTCATCTGAGCAAATATTTTCATGGGGTTGACTATGAAAATGAGATAGCACAACAGAGACACATGTCAGTTCAGAGGGTCATGGGTGGTGAATGTCCATTGGAGATTGGCCCAGATTTCTGCTTCTACCCTTTACCTCTTGTCATGCCACGTGGTATTTAAATAGTTTTAATCTTAAGCAACCTATGAGGAGCCATAAGGAAGCAATTTCGCTGGACAAAATGTGAAGATGTGTGGTTGTTGGCCTTTTCTTATTGGAAGAAAAGAATTCTGGGATATCAGAAGATAAACATGAAAAAAGGGTAAGCATGAAATTTTCTTATGCTGTTTTGATCTGACAATGAGAGAGTAAAGAATCAGAAAGAACCACGTGGATGTTTTCAAGTGGAAGGATGTAGAGATTTTGCTTCAATGAAAGTGATAAAATGTTTTTCCCTTTAAAGCAACATTTCCTAAATATTTCTTCATGTTATTGGTTATACATTGCTTTTCAGCATGAATTTGCATCATGGCCATTGTATGACTGCCTTACATTGATTTAACCAAACCCCTATTGTTAGAAACTAATTGCTGTCAACTTTTCAAGTGTGTTTTATTTGTCTTTCAAACTTTTTATTTTGAATTAATGTAGAAATAGTACAATAAACGCCCACAACCCTAAAACTAAAGCTTAACATTTCTGAACATTTTGCTCTACTTGTTTTATTATTATAAATTGTGGAATATGGGAAGAAAAGGTCATAGTAATTTATATACTAGGTAACTCCACTGACAATATCAGTCTATCAAACCATCAACTAGCCAATGAATAGTTTGTTCCTTTTTATTGAATGTATTGGGGTGACACTGGTTAATAAAATTATATGGTTTTAGGTGCACAATTCTGCAACATATCATCTGTTCACTGTATTGTGTGTTTGTCACTCCCAAGTTAAGGCTCTGTCCATCACCATTTATCTCCCTTATACTTTCCTCCAACTCCTCCTACCCACCTCTGGCAATCCCTACACTGTTGTCTGTGTCCATGAGTTTTTTCTCTTTTTCGCTCAATCTGTTTACCCCTCCCCTCAATCAATAGTCAGTTCCAACTTTGTGCCCAAGATTCTGAGGATACAAAAGGGAAATGAAATGTGATATCTATTCCCCAGCAGCTTATAGTCTAGGTGGAGAGGCATACTACCTCACATGAAACCAAGGTTAAGTAGGAAGAGACTGTTCAAGTTCACAGAAGGCTAAAAGAATAAGAAAATTATAGTTACAAGGAAACTTAGAAATCATTTTCTCCAAACTCCCTGTTTCATAGATGAATCCTATCTACATCATTTCTTACCAGTTATACTATAATCTTTGCCAAAATATGTCCAGTGATAAAACTTCCTACTTAGCAGTGCAGCCCATTCTATGTCAGCTCTGTATGCCAGAGTGTTTTTTCTTACCCTCAACTAAAAAGGGGTTTGCTCTAACCTTCATCTCTTTTTCCCAATCTAACCTCGGTAAATGATACCTGGCTAATACCATCAGACATTCTTGGTCAGAGTTTAAGTGCAAAAGGCAGAGCAAAGTATGGCCTGAGGGCACCAGGAGCAATCTGAGATGTTACTCCTCATACCCAGCCAGCTGGAATTTCTGTCACTTCCCAGACTTGGTTTTAGCACGAGGACTGTGAACACTAGAGGAGAAAGCTAAGTTTCTCCTGGAGAAAGTTCTGGAGGTTGCTAAAGGTATCCATGCCATAACTTTCTGGATTGGACAGAAACTGATCTGCTAAGCTAGCCCCAATAACACATTGCATGCTAGGTTGCTTGTTGATCCTCAACCACCATAGAAAGGAACAAGAGCTGTGTGTGTGCAGGGTAAGACTATTCTCCTCCTTAGTCTGTACACTTCCCTTGGCAGGAGTCAAGGTGAAGCCATAGGGCTCAGCATTTCAGAGTTTAAAATAGAGCCCTAACAACCTGTTGCTAACATCTTTCCTCTTCTGGTCCCTATATCACCACTATGGGATGAAGAGGTGGCCCTGACTCTGGGCCTTAACCACCCCTTTTGTTTACCCCTTTTCCCCATAGCCAAATTCTGTCATGTCTGGCTCAGACCACCAGGTGCTTCATCCCACTCACATCAATCTCTGCAAACAGCCGAGGCCTCTGAAGTCACCACCTCTTTTTTTTTTTTAAAGCATTTCTTTCTTTATTTATTGGTTGATTGATTTTTAGAGAGAGAGGAAGGGAGGGAGAAAGAGGGGGAGATACAGCAATGTATGGTTGCCTCTCACATGGCCCTTATTGGGGACCTGGCCTGCAACCCAGGTATGTGCCCTGACTGGGAATTGAACAGGGACCCTTTGGTTCCCAGCCCACGCACAATCCACTGAGCTACACCAGCCAGGGCGAAGTCACCACTTCTTGTGCCATCTCAGATGAGAATAAGTCTACCAAGGCAGGATCTGCTTGGGGAGGAAAGGCAGGCAATCTGTCTGAGAAGGGCCTTGAGCCTGTTTCTCAATGGGCTTTTATTGAGTTTAATTTTCATAAGAATACAGGGCATAAAGCTCATCAATCATTGTCAGGCAGTAATGATCAAACAATAGATAACATTCAAAGAACTATGAGACCTTATTCTGAGTCAGGGTCAGATAGATAGAGTGATGTCAAAGCGCCATAAAACTTTGGGAAACAAACTCATTTTATGCTTGGACCCTTATCATTTAAATTGAGGGTATTCTTAGCAAAGCAGGTTTCACAGGATTTTATGCATTCTTTCTTAGGCCTGATTGCCCCCAGAAACTGTCAGTTCCAACACAGGGCCGCACCTGCCTCCAGCATTTTTTTCAGGCTTAAGTCAGGTGGGGGAAGTAATGCAGCCAAGAGATTAGGAGATGTCTTACAGAAAGAATGAAGACTCAGGCTATGACAAAGCCGAGGGGTGAGGGTCCATCACCACTTTTCTATAGTTCCCTAAGTACTTCCTTGAGGGCCCCATTTGTGACTGTACCTGTCTTAGGTTGTTCCTCCCTTGAGGAATCTTACCTGTCATTGGCTAACCTGCCATCCTCCAGGGGCCAAGCAGGGTGAAGTAAAGGAGGCAGAGGCTGTGCCCCTGATAGGAGGATAAGTTTTGTCTCCTTAGCAGCTTATGGTCCCAAGGTCTTTATACTCAGCCTTTGCCGTGGGGGGTTACAACTTATGAAACCAGGCAGGGCAGTTCCCAACAACCCCTACCCCCACATGGCTTTGTACATACTCTTTTCTGATTCAATTTTCTTTCTCTCCCCAACTCCTGAAACCAGAGGTGGATTTACCATGACTCTAATGAAGTTTAGGGTTCAGGGACCCTCACAAAATGTCTCCCTTCCAGCTCTGGGCTTTATCTTCTCCACAGCAAGTGAAAGGAAGCATCAGTGCCAACAAGGTGTCAGAGGGCTAGAGTGCTGCTTGCCTTAAGGTCTTTCTCTATGTCCCGGAGTGGGTCCTGGCCACACCACATCAAGACAACCTACTTCCATGCACATTTTGAGCATCCACATCCTATAAGAATGATATGAATCCTATGGCTGATCTGGAGCCAAGTACTGCAGTTTTCAGAGTGCAGACCCCTAAGCAAGAGCGTCTAAATAGGAATCGGGAAAAAGCTTTTGTTGTGGTATTACCAATAAAAAATGATTAAAATAGACCCCAGATTGATGTAGCTCAGTGGGTTGGGCCTTGTCCTGCAAACCAAAAGGTAGACTGTTTGATTCCCCATCAGGGCACATGCCAGTGTTGTGGGCCAGGTCCCTGGTTGTGGACAGGTGACAGGCAATCATTCATTGCTTCTCTCTCACATCATGTTTTTCTCCCTCTCTTTCTCCCTTCCTTCCCCTCTCTCTAAATAAATGAATAACTAAAATCTTTAAAAATTATGAATTTTGAAAGAAAAATGTTTTAATAATTAAAAACAAACAATAATAAACCTCCCAAATTTCCATCAACCAGGCTTGAGAAAAGGCAGAATTATTTAGCTGTTTCCTCTATAGAAAATATTACAAAATCACTATTGTATGGAAAGATAATGAAAGAATATTTAGGTGAATAACAGGCAAATAATGTTGAAACAAGGAATTATAGAAGTGTCAGGCAGTTCATTAACATTGGTAATGGTATTTTTCCTGAGTTTTATGTCGTTTACTTGTAATTTTTTATTTGTTTTCTAAAAGAGGGCTCTCCAAAGATATAGGGTTTTATTGTGAAATAATCTGAATGTATCCCAGAGTATTTCTTTAAGATTTCAGCTTTTGCCTTTGTAGTTTCTTGAACTCTCCTCCTTAAATTTGATTTTAATATCTATGGATATGATTTTCCAAATATCCCAGCCTCTCACTTCCTTGCCATCCTCTTTTTTGAACCCTGTTTCCTTTACTCACCGTCAGACACACTTTCCCTTGAGGATCACTTCCGACCTTGTTCTTACTGATAGGGGTCACCCTTCCTTCATTTCA
>PVJI01007923.1:0-52573 GCA_004026765.1 Micronycteris hirsuta
GCCTGTGGGAGCAGAGAAACAGGGAGACCAGCCCAGAGGCGGTAACTGCAGTAACTGGAGATGGCCGAGGCCTGGAGCAGGGTGGTATCGGGAGATGAAGACAAGTGGCTGGTTTCAGTCCACCCCCCAGCGGCCTGATGAAGGGTGGCAGAGAGGAGCCAAAGATGATGCCCTGGGTTTGGAGTCTTGGGCGGATGCTCCCCTGACTGAGACCAGGATGATTTGAGCAAGTCACCCAGCCAGGAACTGACTATCCAGTCCTTCTCCCTGGAACTCTCATTTCCCCGAAGGAAAGCCCAGAGCTCCCACCAGCATTCCGGGACCTCTGCACTCCTACATCCTCTTGCCTTTCCCCCGACCTCACGCTGCCCCCCAAGGCACAGAGCTCTTCCCACCCTCTCCCCCAATATGTCATGCTTGGGCCCCCCTCCACATATTCGCTCGCTCTGCTCCTCCTGCCAAAGGGCCCTTCCTCCTCCTGTAGGTTGAGTGGAAGCCCCTCCAAAGACCCCTCTAAAGGGCTGTGTAAGGCAGCGGCTCTCAAGCCAGTACCTACCTGATGTGAATTCCAACGTGACCACTTTAGCATGTGGTCCTGAGCAAGCTCCTTAACAAGACTCAATGTTTTCTACAAAAGAAGATCGAAGGTATAACTGCTGACCACAGGGTAGCTGCAAGGTCAAAGGGGCTCTCACTCACTTAGCTCCCGAGACATAGGAAACCCCAACGACTGTTAGCCAGGGTCATTTTCAAGTGGAACGAAAACCCGCGGGGAAGCAACCACTCTCTGAGACTTCCGTGTGCTAACTCAGGGAAGCACACGGGGGTTTATGAAAAGGCTGGGCCCACTGTAGGACCGTCCCATTCATGAAGGTCTCACCTGATGGGCCCATGAATGACTGCCTGTGTCGCCTGGACTTGTGTTGTGAAATCTTTCCTACACCAAGTCAAGAACCCACACACCACCGCTGGCCCACTCAGGGCCAGGCCCCTGTCTGGTAACATCTGGTGCACTGCATCCCCGCTCCCTGCTCCCTGCACGGAGGACGTCCCACCCGATTTTACAGGAGTGGAAACCGAGGTCCAGGCCCACACACCTGGGTATGCTGTGGGTAGATTCCTTTACAAGTTTTTCTCTCTGGTGATTTGGGCCCTGGTGATTCCTGAGACAGGTCCCCAAGATGCACCCACATTTCCTGAGGCTGCTCTGCCTTCACCAGCCCCAGCGGTGCATGACTTTCCTCAGGCTCCTGTGGTTGGCTTCAGGTCACAGGTGTCCCAGCCTCTGTGACTGACAGTGCGGCCCGATGTCCTGCCTTCATTTGCATCCCCGCCACACGCTGCAGCCTGAGCAGCGACCAGGGGAAGCCACAGGCCAGACCAGACCCGGTCACAGTGCCTACCACCACTGCTGCACAGTGTCTGCTGGGAACCAGACCATGAGATTTACAGGAATCAGGGCCTCTGAGCAGCACTGAATGTGAAAGCAAAACTCATGCACACACACACAAGTAGGTACCCAGAAGTACATGCGTGTATGCGCACACACAGACGCCCACAAAGTACACACATACATACGCAAGGCACACACACTCCTCTCCCTGCAACCCCCCTTCCCAAATGGCCGACTCTCACTAACCACACCCCACAGGAAGCAGCCCCCAGCACTCACAGCTGATCAGAAGTGAGGGAGAGGGACCTGGCTGGGGTCCTGGCTCTGTCTCTGCTGGCTCGGTGCCTTCTATAAAGGATTTGACCTCTCCAAACCTCAGTCTCCATCATTACTAAAGTGGAGACAACCGTAACACTAACAACCTGCTTCCTTGCGAGGGGTAGCATGGGGCCAGCCAAGCAGTAAGTAAGTGCTCAGTAAAAGCTCATTAAAGGAAGGAAAACAGATTCACAACAGATTGAAAGGCCTGCCATGTTTACAAACAGAACCCAGGGAATGCGCACAGCAGCCCCAGGAGGCAAGAAGGCTCTCACCTTACAGAAGAGGAAACTGAGGCCCTGAGGGTAATGACGTCTTGTCTGAGTCACTGAGGTCTTCAGTGGAGCCGACATCTCCTGACCTCAGCCCAGCCAGCGTGTCTGCAGGGGGAGGCAGGTCCAGGCATGAACCCACTGGGGCCTGCCTGGTGCCGTCCCACGGGAGGCTCCCCGGCCCACCGTGCTCCCCACAGGTCCCAGAAAGGTCTCTGGCTAACTGGCATTAGGGGCCAGGGAGCAGGGAACCCAGGGGGCTGAATGGTGGGGCTGAGCTAAGGACACAGAAGCCCAGAGAGGGGTGGGGAGTTGCCCAGGGTTACCCAGCATGCCAGTTTCCTAGGAATGCCTTAACAAGTTACTGCACACTGGGCTTAAACAGTAGAAATCGCTTCTCTCACAGTCTGAAAGCCAGAAGTTTGAAATCAAGGTGCCAGCAGGACCACACGCCCCTGGAGGGTCTAGGGGAGAACCTTCCTTGATTCTCGCGATGTCCAGCGGCTCCAGGCAGGCTTTGACTGCGCAGTTCCAGCCTCTGCCTCCACGTTCGCAGGTCCCTCCGTGTCTGTGTGTCTCAAAATCTCCTTCTGGCTTTCTGTGATAGAGACATCTGTCACAGGGCTTAGGGACCACCCTAAATCCAGAGGTTCTCTCTAGAGATCCTTAATTATATCTGCAAAGACTTGTTTTTCTAAATAAGGTCACATTCACAGGTTCTGGGGGTTGGGGTGTGGACCTATCTTTTGAGGGACCACTATGTAACCAGTTGTACCAGTAAGCCAGGGGTAGTCCCAGGCAGAGCCCTTTCCACATCTGGGATATCATTAGCAAGACCAGGGTTAGGACGAGAGACAGATTCTGGAGCTTCCCAGACTGGCTTGGTAGCTTTTTTAAAAAATATTTTTATTGATTAATTTTAGAGAGAGAAAGAGGAAGGTGGGAAAGAGAAAGAGGAAGGTGGACAGAGAGAGAAAGAGAAAGAGAGAGAGAGAAACACTGATTTTTTGTCCCACTTATGCATATACTCACTGGCTGACTCCTATGCGTGCCCTGACCAGGGACTGAACCCACAGCCTTAACCTATCAGGGCAACGCTCCAGCCAACTGAGCAGCCAGCCCGGGTTGGCTTGGTATCTTGATCGTACCTTCTATTTGCTGTGAAACCTCAGGTAAGTAACTCGCCCTCTCTGTGCCTCGGTTTCCTCACCTGTAAAATGAGAATAAGACAGTCCTTACCTAATAATGAAAACTATATGAGTTAACAGATGTAAAGCCTCAGAACACTGCTTGCCTGGAACTTAGAAAGCTCTCAATCGATATTTGATAAGTAAATACATAAAACCACGTCTGGCACACTATGAAGGCTCAGGAAATGCTAACTCTTGTCTAAAGGCACCTGGTATAAAGGATTCCTCACCGAGTGACAACCTGGGTTCTCCTCCTCACTCCCCTGCCGCCATTCAGAAAGGCAAAGGTCAGAATTGTCTCACTTGTCAGACGGGAACACTGAGGCCCAGTGCAGGGGTGGCAGGACAGCCCCAAACGTGGTGTCCTGGCCCCAGTGGAGGGTCCCATGTGCTGGCTTTCGGACCAGGTCTGACCCCTGACCCTATCTTCCAAGCACAAAGGGAAAAGCGGGATAAGTCAGTAGGTGTCCCACTAGCTAAAGCAAAAGCCAGGCTGGGAACAGTCTGACAGAGAGCAGTGGCTCTCACAGGTGCAGCCTAGGCCAGCAGCACCAGCGTCACCTGGAGGCTTGTTAGGAACACGGGTCCTCGGGCTGCCCCAGGGGTGCAGGGCCTAGGCAGCTCCTTGGGTACCACTGAGGCGTGCTGAAGTTCGAGGACCCCTGGCCCAGGGAGCCATCCCTGCGTGAGAAGCCTGGCCTGCCACCTAACAGCTGCGTGGCCTTGCGCACAACACTTTGTGTCCCCAGGAATCCCCTTCCCAGCTGGAAACAGAGGCGAGGCTCCAGAGGCCGCTGCCCCGAGGCCTCAGTGAGCTCGTGCCAGGCGCTGTGCAGGTGCTGATCACTGCAGTCATTCCACTTCAGTGACCGGCTTTCATCTGCCAGTGTGAGCTTCTCTGCATGTGTGCACGCACACGCCATGTGTGCACACGTGCACACTAAATGTCCTTTTTAGGAAGGGATGAGAATGTAGATATCAGCTGATTTCTTCAAAACTCCATACTTTACAATATTTTTCCAACGTTGGTAGTTAATTCCACTAGTCAAGTCTGCTGATCCTTGAAATTCTAAAATCAGGTAAGCAGTGCTTTAAGGTCACAGGTCACTATGACAAGCTCTTTCACAAGCTGGTAAACTGAGCTCCCTGACCGCTGCCTGGGGACTCAGCTGGCACCAGGGTCTTGTTCCGGGCCCTGCTGGGAGTGCCAACCCCACAGGAAGCAACACTGGCCGCCATGGAAATTCACTGAGCTGGCCCTGCTGAGGAAACAGGAACAGGCCATTCCTAGGCTCCTGCGGGCCCTTGGAACCTCACATGGGCAGAGGGCACCCACAAGGAGCCAGGACAGGGCTGGTATTGGGTCTGGGAAGGTACCGCAGGGTAATGACAGTGACAGTTGCTAACACGCCAGGCGCCATTCATGGTGCCTGCTCTGCAGAGGGGGTCGTTCCCATTCTACAGTCGAGGAAGCTAAGGCCCGAGGTCACAGAGCCTCTACCTGGCAGAGCAAGGATTCAACCCAGGGGGTCCAACCTGACAGTCCCAGATATTTCCAGGTTTGGGGTCCTCTGAGAACTCGGGCCGCCACTCCCAGACCCCTCAGCCTGACCTGCCCAGAGCCCAGGAGGGGGTAGGTTACGGCTCCTGACATCCACCCCTCCCCCTCCCCAATGGCCAAGGTCTCAGTGCTGACAGAGGAAGCAGAACAGAGGGGCAGAACGCAGCAGATTCATCGTATGTCACAGGGGTGGGGCTGGGGAGGGTTGCGGGGTCCCTCCACCCCACGTGATTCCCAGGCAGGCCACCCCGACTCAGCAGTCTTGAACACGGGACCAAGTGCCAGGCTGCTGACCCGGAGACCCCCATGGGCAAGCGGGCCAACTGGTTTCAGTGACAGAGGCCCTCGGGCCTCAGCGTCTGCATCTGAAAAATGCTGGCTCCGCAGACAGGCAAGAAGCTGGGACCTGTAAAAGCGGGGCGCCAGGGCAAGTTCAGCTCCCCAGCACTGCCCATGGCCCCGATGGCCCTTTGAGGAGGGACAGGGCATAACCAAACATCAGGGGAGTGAATGACCACGTGGGCACCAGCTGGGCGATTACTCAGCACTTACTGTTGTGGAGAAATCTAAGGGCTCTACTTGTACTTGTGTTTGTCATCTTCACAAACAACCTCAAGAAGTTGTTTTATAGGCAAGGAAAGCAAGGCACAGAGAAGTTCGGTCACCCCCAGACACACAGCAAGTCAGCGTGGAGCCGATACTGACCGCACACTGGTTCCAGAGCCACAGCCCACACCCGGTACTGCACAGCTCCTCGGCCCTGCGGGACCAGGGACTCAGTGAGGGGCGGAGCCAGGCAGGACGCAGAAAACGCAGTCAGAAGGCTGGTGGGGGGGGGGTGGCAGTGAAGTGGCAGAGGGCAGAGGCTACTCACAGAAGGGCCCAGGAGTCACCAACAGCAAGGGAGGAAGGGACAGGAGGGTGGGACTTGCTGCTGAATCAGTGGGTTCCTAGGCCACGTGAGCAAAGGAGGGAGTGTCAGGGGCCCTTCCAGAAACAGCATAGCAATTATCAGCTGCCTGAAATTGCACTTCCTTTGAAGCACTAATCCCACTTCTTGGAACCTCTCCTAAGGAAATTCTCCCCTTCCCCTTCCTGGGGGCCAAACAATAATGCAGATGGCTTTGTCTCCCCGCCCAGGGACCACACGCATTTCCTGAGAAAGGCAGGCTGGCTGGGGTGTGCTGCTCTCCCGCTGCCCCCAGCACCCGGTGGGAAGGGCGTGTGTGTTGGGGGCGCAGGGCAGACACTGAGAGGATAGGGTGGGGGAGAGGAAGGCTGAGGGGCACCGTGGGTGGCCAGGCCCAGGCGATGGCTCATTAACCATTCTGGGTTCCTCTGGAGACCATTCTGGGGTTTTTTCTCAATGTTATTTAATGTTGTCTAATTCCTTGTCCATGCTGCATCCAAAATCATCTGGGTGTGCATGTGTGTACGACCTTTTTCCTCAAGGTATCCCCCACACACAGGAAGTGCGCTCACGTGAAGTACGTGGCTTGATGCGTTTTTACACACTCGCACAGGCACCTACGCTGCAACCCGACAAGGGCCCTGGTTGCTCAAGTGCGGCCCTCAGGCCAGCAGCACCCACCCCTCTCTCCAGGCAGCTTGTTGGATGCGCAGAGCTGCAGGCCCGCCAGCACCTCGTGGGTTGAATGAGACTCCAGAAGATTCGTGTCCTGAGGCCTGGAAGCAGGCCATCGCCCAGACCAGGCGCGCGGGCACAGCATTTCACAGCTCCTCAGAGAGCCTTTCCGACTTGGGAGCGAGGAAGGGAGTCACACAGCAGGTGACTAATTGGCCTAGGCACCAGTGCCCCGACCAGGCCTCTCGCCCTAGGCTTTGCTACTTTGTGCCTCAATTTACCCGTCAGCAAACAGGCATAAAGCTCTCTGCCCGACCTGTGTCCCGCAGCAGTGGGAACCTTTGCATACAGGAGCCTTGTGATGTTCCTGGCACTTTCTTACGCATGTCTGTGCACTGCCTCATTTGAGCCATGCAACAAGCTTATAAGGCAGGAACTATTATTATTATATTAATATCAATATTAACATCAACACTATATCAACAGGAATATCAATAACGTGCCATTTTACAGGAGAGAAAACTCTGGTTCAGACAGGGTGGGGAGGTTGCCCAAGATAGCTGGATTTGAACCCAGACGGTGTGAGTCTACAGCCTTAATTGATTTTAACCTAAATTTCTCAGAAAGTTTGCAACATAGGATGTCCCTCCAGCAAGCTAGTTTAAGGAAGAAAGCTTCTTTCTTTTCTTTCTTCCTTTTTTAAAAAAAATAATAATGCATACATCTGATTTAAACAAAAACTCAAAGCATCCAAAGGCTTTGCAGAAAAACACGTCAGCTCCCTCCCACCTCATCCCCAGACTCCCACTGTCCTCCCTGGAGGCAACTGCTGTGACTAGTTTCTTGTGGGCCTTTTCGAAAAGATGCTCTGTGTGTGCCAGCACGTGGAAACCATCCTAGTTTTTCTCACACAAATGGGAGTGCGGCCTCCACCCAGACCTGCCCTGGCTTTTATCACCCTGCCCTTTGTCTCCCTATCGACACATAAAACTGGATCATTGTGTGCATGGACCATAACTTGCCTTTTCCCTTTCAGACTGCCAGACATCCAGGTTGTTTTCAAGCTTTTACAGCCACAGCATTGCTGTGCGGGGTCACCTCGCACCTGGGTTCCTTTGTGCTCCTGTGAGCATTTCTGCAAGACACCTCCCAGAGGCAGCCCCGCCCGGCCCTGATTTCTGAGATTGACCCTGGGAGATACAAGGGGCATTTCTTATCTGCCAGCCTTGAACAGGTCGCAATCCCTCTGGCGCCTCTTGTGCCCACGTCCTGGGTGGGGGACGAAAGGAGGGGCCTAAGTAGGGAAAGTTGGGCTTTCCAAGAAACTAAAAGTGAACTGGAGAAAGGTGTCAGCAGGGCTATAGACACCCTCCTGTAGGGGGAGGGGCCTGGCTGTGCAGCCACTTCTCCAGAAATGAGGGCTGGGAACCTCCCTTTCTTTGAACATCCTGGGGTGACAGCCCCGTCCCGCACCCACCACACTCACATACCTCTAAGCCTCTCAGACTCGAGTTTGCCTTAGACCAGGGCCTGGAAGGCAGCAGGAGCCTTTCTGTGTATTCACTCAGCCAACAGTTACATGGCACCAATGTGCCAGGCTGTGTTGGTGCCAAACTCCCTCAGGCCAGGCGGTGCTCTTTCTGTTAATTTTACAGCCGCTTTACTGAGTGCCAGCTGCGTATCAAGGGCCGTTTCATGCACAGTACAAGCATTAGTTCACTCAGTGCTTGAAAACATACTATGAGGCGGTAGGGTTATTACTCCCATATTACAGACAAGGACCTGAGGCCAGAGAGGTTAAGAACCACATCCAGGAGACACAGCTGGTAAGGGGCAAAGTCCACACAAATGCTAAGCTACGGGCAGGGGCTCCAGCAGCCCCGTGGGAACTTGCTGAAACGCACGGTGCCGATGCCAGGCCCACCCTCAGAGTCCCTGGGGCAGCGGGACCCCAGATGCTGCCTTTCTAACCAGGCCCAGGTGATGCTACGCTACAGGTTAGGGACCGCACTGTGAGAACCACTGACTGTAAGTCATCTAGAACACTTTCAAGACAGGCCAATTAGTGGAGGCTCTCTACATGATATAGGGTCCTTCACTGGATGAGAGCTGGTCATCCAGGCCTCAGCCCGTGATTCTTCATGGAAGGTCTCCTGCAGCACACCCGGAGGCACCTAATGAAGAGGATGAGAGCAGGCACGCTGAGCCGGGGCACCGCTGGGCCTCCTGTGAGCAGCTGCTGGGAGTGCAGAAATCTGTCTGGCAGCGTTTACTGAGACTGGACACGCACACAGTCCATGATCCTGCAATCTCCCTTCCGAGTATGTGCCCAAGAGAAATTTGGTTGCGTGGTTGTCAAAAGACAGGTACAAGAGTGCTCAGATTAGCACTATGCTCTACAATCCAAGCCGGGAACATGGAGCTCATGAATAATAGAACAGATAAGTAAGTCGTGGTCTGGCCACAAGACAGAGTATCACACAGCGGTGAGAATGAATGGCTGTGGTGGCACGTGAGAATGGTGTGAGCGCACACACGGCGCTCAGATGAAGAGGCCAGACACAGCCGAGGGTGTGCTGTGGGGCGGCATTTATGACCTGTGAGGATGGGGGTAGGGCTCTGGTGACGGAGTCTGGTCAACAAGGACCCATCTGGGGGGAAAGTGTCGATGTGGCAGGGCCCACGGGAGCTGCTGAGAGCTGCATCTTCGCCTGGGTGGTTGCCACGCAAGCGTGTCCACATGTAAAATCCATCAGAGACCTGGGGACTCTACTACTCTCAGGTTCTGACATAATAGTGTCTTTTATTTTTAAATTTTTAATGATAGGAAAACATATGGAACAGAACTTACCATCTTAACCATTTTTAAGTGCATAGTTCAGTAAAGTATACTCATGTTGCTGTGAATCCACCTCCAGAACTCTTTCCATCTTGCAAAACTGAAACTCTGTCCCCATTAAATGATAACTCCCCCCATCCCCTGGCACCCGCCATTCTACTTTATGTCTCTGTCTCTGTGAATTTGGCTATTCTGGGTACCTCGTAGAAGTGGGACTATATTTGTCCTTTTGCAACTGTCATATTTCATTTAGCATAATGTCCTCAAGGTTCATCCATGTTGTAATGTGTGTCAGAATTTCCTTCCTTTTAAAGGCTGAATAATATTCCGCTGTACGGTGATACAGTAGTCCCCCACCTTGTATCTTTAGGGGATACTTCCAAGATCCTCCAGTGGATATGTGAGACCACGGATAGAACTGAACCCTACATATACTATGCTTTTTCTATAAGTACATACCTATGATAAAGTTTAATTTATAAATTAGGCACACTAAAAGATTAACAAAATAACTAATAATAAAATAAGCAATTATAATAATACATTGTAATAAAAATTGTGTGAATATGGTCTGTCTCTCAAAATATCTTTTTTTTTTTAAAGATTTTATTTATTTTTAGAGAGAGGGGAAGGGAGGGAGAAAGAGAAGGAGAGAAACAGCAATGTATGGTTGCCTCTCACGTGGCCCTCACTGGGGACCTGGCCTGCAACCCAGGCATGTGCCCTGACTGGGAATCAAACCAGCAACCCTTTGGTTCACAGCCCGCGCTCAATCTACTGAGCTACACCAGCCAGGGCTCAAAATATATCTTTAAAAAAATTTTTTTTTAAATTTATTTTCATAGAGAGGGGAAAGGAAGGAGAAAGAGAGGGAGAGAACCATCGATGTGTGAGAGAAACATTGCTTGGTTGCCTCCTGCATGCCCCCAACCAGGGATCCAGAACAAATCCAGGCGCGTGCCCTGACAGGACTCGAACCAGAGACCCTCCTGTTTGTAGGACAATGCCCAGCCGACTGAGCCACGCTGGTCAGGGCTCTCAGAACATCTCACTGTACTGTACTCATCCTTCTTCTTGTGATGACGTGCTAACTGAAGGCAACTGAAACCTCAGACTAAGTGGGGACTACCTGTCGTTTATCCATTCATCTGTTGATAGACACGGCGCTACTTCCACCTTTTGGCTATCATGAACAACGTTGCTATGAACATGAGTCTGCAAATGCACAATTCTGCTGTATTTTCTCTCTCTCTCTCTCTCACACACACACACACACACACACACACACCAGGAGGAGGCAGGGCAGAGGTTCCAAAGCTGAGTTCTGGAGTCAGATTGGGCTGGAGATCAACTAGGCACTCACTAGCTGTGTGACCTTGGGCCAGGCACTTTCCCTCTCTGAGCCTCATGTCTTGTCTGTAGAATGTGAATAATGGAGAGCACTTAGCCTGGACCTGGCACAGAGAAGACATTCAATCATTACTAGCTATGGTTATCATTCTCATCATCATCACTCCCCACACAGCTTCTGCACTCAGTTCCCCAGACCACAGAAGGAATTCTGACCTCCCGAGTGCAGTCATTCCACAGTGTAGGGCAGTAGCCAGGAGGATCCCAAGGAACGCCCAAATGATCCACAATGCAAAGGGCACCTGCTTTCCCAAAGGCAAGCAGCTTTTGATTCCAGGATTCAGTAGGATTCTAACCGTGTTCAGTAGGGTGGAGGGCCTCTGACGAGGAACTGTGTGAATGAGGGTCCTTTATAGGGAGACAGTTTTAATTTGTTTATTCCCCTCTGATTTTTTATTATCGCCAAGCTGATTTCTCATGGGTTACCTCCCATTACACGGTGCTCGCCACTTGTGTCCCATGTCCCCAGGGCCCGGGGGGCCTCGAGGCCCTGAAATTGCGGCAGAATGCAGTGTGCACAGTCTAGGCAGAGGGTCCAACGCATGCGCGGCTTGTCCAAAGGCAACTGTGTCCCTCAGACACTGCTGCCTTAAACCAGGGGGTTAGTCCTTTCAACTCTGAGGTTCGTTAAAATCCACTCTCCTGGCCCCCATTCTCCACAGCATGGGATTCACTGGGAGGCCAATTTTAATAAAACTGTGGGAAGGGCCACAGTCCACATGTTGAACTCCCCCGGGCCCACCTTGCCCCAGCTTCCTCAGCTGCTAGGGGCCTATGGGGGGGCTGGGTCCTCCTCGCTTATCACCCAGCTCTGTGGTTCTCAGCAGAGGTGAGACGTTTTTCTCTTGTGGAAGTTTTTTAATAGCAGCTCTATTGATATATAACTGATATCCCATGCATTGCACCTACTTAAAGTGGTTTTAGTACCATCACAGAATTGTGTGACCATTACCACAATCAATCTGAGGACATTTTCATCCCCCCAAAGACACCCTGTACCCACTTACAGTCATTCCCTACTCGCCCCCCGCCCCCCCAGCTCTAGGCAACCACTAATCTCCTTGCTGTCTCTATGGATTTGCCTGTTTAAACATTTCATATAAACAAAATGCTACACTATATGGTCTTTTGTGTCTGGCTTCTTTCATGCAGCACATTTGCAAGATTAATCTGTGTTGTAGCAGGTAGGTATCATCGGTACTTCATTCCTTTTTATTGACAAATAATATTCTATTATAAGCCAAGGAAGCTTCTCAAACACACTGAAGCTGGTGCCCCAACCCAGACACACTGATCCAGTTAGTCAGAGGAGTCAGGGCAGAGCAAGAAAATCGGTAAAGCTCCGCAGGCAGTCCATGCTGCCTGGGCTTATCATGCTTGCTGTTGCTCCTTCAAGCTTCCACGTAGGTCTGATTGCACCATTTCATAGACCAGGAACTCTGGGCTCAGAGAGAGGACCTCACCAGCCCATGGTTCCACAGACAGAGTAGCTAAAATGATCTGACTTCTTCACTCCATTTGGCCAGCATTAATGAGGCACCAATTGTATGCCTGGCACCATGAGATCCAAATCCAAACATTCCCTCATGTTACTAGTGTCCTTGACTGACACAGAACGCCTGGCCTCTGTTTAATAACAAGTAGGATGGAATGAGAATGGAAAGGAACAGTGACTGCAAGGGCAGGTGATGGTTTAATCAGTGCTTTTAATCAGTGACAGTTTTCAGTCCTTGGGGAGAGCTGACCCCGTTGAGAATCGGATGGACACACTGGGACCCTGTCCCCAAAAAGAAGCTGAACGGGGACCAGGTTTTGTCTATATTTACAAGGGATCGATTCTCCAGCCTCTGAAGCACACTGACTCACAAGAAGTGAAAGCCCTTGTCTTAAAGAGAGAGAGAAATATAATCATAAATTGGCCAGATTATTTTCGGAGCACCTATGATTTGCCAGGCACTGGGACTGCAGCTGGTGCAAGATGATCTCCTTGCTCTCAAGGGCAGCAAACAAATAATGACACAGGACAAAGGACCGAAAGATCCGTTTAGGTGCGTCCTGGTGTGGGGCAGGCAAAGAATGTTAGCAAGTGCTGGGCCTGGGAGGGCCGGGCGGGCCTGTGACATTTTGCTGAGATCGGGGCATTTCAGGCAGAGGGGACAGCCTGGCAAAGACCCTGAGGCAGAAATATGATTTCAGTTCCAGGAGCTAAAAGGGGGTCCAGAGGCTGAAACATAAGGGATGGGAGGAGGGCAGAGGCAGGGGGAGGGCTCATCTACTCAATCGAAAATCTGCGTCTGGCTGGTAAAGAACGGGCCAGACTGAGGAGCCTTCTCTCGGAGCTGGGGGTGGACAGAGAGTGAGCACTTTTACAAAACCCGTCTCAGCAGCCCAGAGGCAGAGGCGTCCAGCCAAGGCAGGCGGGAGTAAAGACCGGAGACGGGAAATGAAGGGCTGTTTGTAGGTGAAGTGTCACGCGTGGGGCTTGCACCAACCTGTTGCAGCCAAACTGCCAGCATCTGCTGAGACTTCTAAATGAGGCAAAACTGGGGCATCTGAGCATTTATCTATGTAATATATGTGTATATTTTTGAGTAGCCACTATACGCCTGGTGCTGGGACATATGCTAAGATGTCACTATTATTTATATCCCTGTTGTCATTTTCAGACAGCTTCCTCTGACTCCTTCCAGCGTTTATCTGTATCTCGGGTGTAGTGGTTGAATAGTGCTCCTAAAAGGACACGTCCATCCTAACCCCCGAAACCTGTGCGGGTGACCTTATTTGGAAACAGGGTCTTTGTAGATGTAATTAAGTTAAGGACCCCAAAGTGAGGCCATCCTGTGTTGCCTAGGTGAGCCCTAACTCCAATGACAAGTGTCTTTACAAGAGAAGGCCGTGTGAAGATGGTGGCACAACTGGAACGTGGTGTCCCTGACCCAAGGAACACCAAGGATTGCTCGCAGTGCCCAGAAGCTGGGAGAGAGGCGGGGTACGGATCCTCCCCTAGATCCTCGAGGGAGCAGCCCTGCTGACTCCTTGGTTTTAGACTTCTAGCCTCCAGAACAGTGAGAGAAGAAATTTCAGTTGTTTTAAGCCACCTAGGTTGTGGAAATTTGTTAGAGCAGCTCTAGGAAACTAATAGGACATACATAATTTATTAACAAGGTTGTATACATGAGGATTCTTCCTGATATTTTATGTTGATATGGGGGAGGAAATCAAAACCTTTTGGGGACCCCTTGCTTAACCTGCCGGGTTTTGAATCTACCACTCACTGTGTAACCTTGGACAAGTTCTGTGGTTTCTGTGGCTTTGGTTTCCTCATCTGTCCAAGACGACTGATGGACTAGAGAAAATACTGAATCTGAGGGGAAAAGCGCCGTGCAGGCACGCAGCGGGCCTCCATCACTGCCAGCCGCTGGGATTTCTGCTGTTGTGGCTACAGTCTCAGAGCCTCGGGGCTTCAGCAAGCAGGAGCAGGACGCAGGCTGAGGAACAAGGGGGCTTGTTCAGCCCGAGCAAGGGAGCAGAGGCCCAATCTGGAAAGCAGAGCTGGCCAAGCCCGCACTTCCTGCCCTCCTGTCGCCCAGCAGCATTCCGGGAGGACTCTGCTCCTAGAGCAGCAAACCAAGTGTTCCCTGTCCAGGCGCTGCTCTCAGGCTTCACAAGCAAAATGACATTTAGTCCTCCCAACAACCCCATGAGGATCTTCATTCCCATGTGGTAGATAAAAAAATGGGCTGAGAGAGCATCTGCATAGTGCCTGGCACGCCACAGATGATCAATAAACATCTGCTGGGTACGAACCGAACGGATAAAAAGGGATTTAAGTCTTGTGCCCAAGCTCACAGGACTGGTAAGGGTAGAGCTGGGATTTGAACCCATGTAGCCTTGCTCCAGATCCCTGGCCATAACCTCCACCCTCTGCTGCCTTTTGACACATATGCCAGGCTCTTCTCTGGGATTGTATCTAGTCCTTACACAGAACCTGTAAGGCCCTGTTTGCCAGCCCGTTCTCCAGAGGAGGAAACTGAGGCTCAAAGGGCTGAACACACCTGTCTGATTCCCACCTGACTCAGGAGGGGCTTCCTTCTCCTCCCTCTGCAGGGTCCTTTGGTTGAAAAGTGGGGTTTGAGGTTGGGGAGCCAGGGAAGGGTGAGCCAACGGCACATGTCCAGGAAGCCCAAGGTGTTGGTACTTACCTAGGGCCCTGCTAACCTGTTTACCTGAGGGTTAGCTGACCCTGGCCAATTATCCCAGCAGAAAAACAAGGGGTGACCTCCCATTGTCCTGACAGCCGAAGGGCCACCATCTGAATTTCAGGCCAGGGCTCCCCAGGCTGCGGTCTACAGAAATCAGGCTTCAGGTCAAGGCAGAAAGGCCTGGGAGGGTAAGACCGTTATTCCCTTGTACCAGGTTCCCCCAGCGGACTGAAAAAAACCTCAGACCCAAGTCCCCCCATTGGCCCTCCCCTTAGGTAAGTCAGTTCATTCCCCTCGGCCTCAGCTGATGTATCTGTAACATGGGGGCTTCCAGGAGGGGCTTCGGGGATAAGGGAGCCAGCTCTGATTCTCCCTGACCATGGGCACTTGGGCCAGTCTCAAAACGGTGCTGACCTCAGTGTCCTCATTTCAAATGGGACAGCAGTGCTGACCCCAGAGAGCGGACATGTGGGAAGTGCCAGCCCAGCCCCCCACACCCCCTGGAAGATGCATTTGACGTTTCCTGGAAATGGAGGCTCCTACAGCATGAGAGGTGCCCTTGGAGGTTCTTACCACAGGTCTGGGGACCATAAATAGCTCTCAAAGCACTTTTTTCTCTCATTGTATTAACTTTTTCTTTTTTAAAACCACAAAACTACTACCCTTGCATGCAGAAACATGCCACCCAGGACAAAGGTAGGTGTGCTGAAGTGTTAATTTTCTCCCTTTCTTTAATCCAACCTGATGGGGAAAACCAGGTTAACGATTTTGTGTAATACAAACTTCACATTTTTCTCAGACAAATTTGCACATAGTTCGGACTTCCTTCTGTTATCTTTATTTTTATTTAAAAAATAGGGGCTCATAGCCATTCATGTTTCCTGCATTCTTTTTCCAACAGCCCCGACGTCAAAACATGAAGCATGGATACACACTGTTAACAAGCTTTGATTCCCTGTGGCGGATGGGGAAACTGAGGCCTCAGGCTGGCGTGAGCTCAGGCAGAGGGGCTGCAGCTGAGGAGGAGACCTCAGGGACTGCGTGCACAGGGTGGCACTCCCGGTCTCTGTGTGCGGCCCTCCTGGGAGGACACGCAGAGGAGCTGGCTGCGTGGGCCTCCTCTGCCAGGTGGGTGGCGCTGCGCAGCCAACTGTGGACCAGGCAGGAAAGTGAAAACAAACCCTGGCTGGCCGCTGAGTTTCTCTTTCCCAGCAAACAAGTGCCTTACTGCACCCAGGGCTGGACGTGTGTGTTATCAGGGTCTTTCAAGGTTGTGTTTTATTTTCTTGAGGAACAACATTTACATAATAAAGTGTATGAACTGTATCAACCTTATAGGTCCACCTTCACACTTTTTAAAAACAGATATGTATCCACCACTTGAATAAGGATCAAAGGCACTCCCAGCCTCCCAAAGGTTCTGTTGTGCCTTCCCACCTACCCTAACCGAGATAACCGCTGCTCTGCCTGTGTAAATGTCAAACATTTGCCTGCTCCTAAACTGTATACAGAGCAACAGCCACACGGTGTGACCCTTCCTTGTCTAGTTCCTTTGACACAACGCGGCATGTGTGGGGCCACGTGTGATGTTGCATGTATGACTGTGTGCTCTGTTTTATTGCTGGGCAGCGCTCTGCTGTGTGGGTGTGCCTCTATCTGTTTATCCAATCTCCTGCTGAAGTTTCTAGCTTGCGGGTATTAGGGGCAAAGTTGCTGCAGACATTCATTCGTGTCAAGTCTCTGGGTGGAAATACACTTTCTTTTCTCTTGAGTAAATACCTCGAAGTGGGGCTGCTGGGTCACAGGTAGGTGTGTGTTTATAAGAAACTGCCAAACGGTTTTCCTCCCTGGCCGTACAGAGCTGCTTTAGGACCTTACACGCCCCGTTCCACATCACAGCGAACCTACAAAACAACCTGCGAGCCACATGAAATATCTTTTCCTTTAGTGTAAAAATACTTTTACAGCGGCTTTTCTAATTTCGCTTTTTGAAATTATTTGGTCCCAGAGCACGGGCTCTGTGGGCCGGCTGGCGTGTCTGAGCAATCGGATTTGGGCATCTGACAAAGAAGGAAACAGAACCCCCAAACTCTTTTCACTTGGAGTGAGATTTTGATGAATAATACATTTAGCACCTAAATGAAGGCTCTTTCCTTTCTCACTAGCTTTGCAAACTTCCATTATCCCCTCAAAACCCCACTCAAAGGTCTATACCTCCACGAACCCTCCAGTTACAGGGAACTGCAGCCCACCACCTAACCCCTCACCAAGTCCGGAGCCCGTGTGTGACCCCAGGGTCACACCCCCAGAGAGAGGGCGCCATCACAGTCAGGACACTTGAGGAGCCTACGTCTGGGGCGCAGGGCCTGCCTCAAACCTTCCCGGATGCCTAGCCTGTACTGGACACTGAGAACTTGCTTGTTGAGCAGGTTTTTCCAGAATTATTTGTACAGCAGCTGTCCTCACCCATAACTGCCGGGCGGGGGCAGAGAAGCAGAGACCACCCTGAAGGTGTATGCCCAGCACAGGGTGCTAGGGGCAAGGGCCACGTTTTCTTCCAGCTCTCAGAGAGGTTGTCTATGAGCCCCCAAAGAGTTGAGAGGGAGAATCTTTGATGGCCCTGGATGGAATGTTTCCTGGGAGAGGACAGCAGTTACTTATAGCCATTGAGAGCGAGAGAGGGGACATAGAGCATTCATCCAACAAGCATTAGAGTGTGCCTTTGCTCCCTGCCTGGGCTCTGGGGATGTGGCAGGGAACACGACAGACCAGATCCAGGGACAGTCAACACACGAAGATGACTTCAGGTCGTGATCGGGGCTGTGACGGACGAAAACAGGGGAGTGCGGTAAACATTGGGAGGAGGAGGACCATCAGACAGGGAGACCAGGGAGGGCCTCCTGGAGAAGTAGGCAGCCAGGCAAAGCTGCGGCACCAGAGCGTTCTGTGCAGAGACAACAGAACACCTTGTCGTGTTGGAAGACTAGCCAGGGGGCCCTCAGGATCCTGTCTCTGCAGCACGCAGAGTGAAGAGGGTGACGATGGGCGTGTGCAAGGGAAGAGGAAGAGGACTCGCTGGTCCTCGGACTCCCTGAACTCTCACTCAGAACGCCTTTCCCCACGCTCCTCTCAACCAGCTCCTACCACCACATGGGGTCTCAGCCAAGTGTCACGTGTCAGAGACGTCCCTCAGACTGCCCCCCCCCCAATTTAAACTAGGTACACCACCTGCCTCCCCCTTAGCACCTTGATGTGAGTGGAGTCCTGGATCCTGAGTCCAGCCCTTCAGAGTCTCTTCTCCCCACCGCAGCCTCCTCCATACAGGGGACTCCGAGTCCCCTTCCCCACCCTGTCCTAGGGCACATAAGAGCTATCCTAGGCCAAGACGTAAGAGCCCAGGCCATCCCTGATCCCACTAATTACAGGGGCCACAGGGGGAGCCCACCCCACATGCCCCACGCAGTCAGCCATGGAAACCCCGGCTGGAGAGGAGACCACGCACGCGGAGCCCAGGGCCTCCAGCACTGCCCTTCTCTCTCGCTCACCGGATGCACCTGCACTTGCGGGGCTTCCCTGCGCTTTGCTTATTACATTCATTTAAAAAGGAATACACTAAACGCAGTGCGGGGTTCTAGTTTGTATCATGGGATACAAAAAGGACATTAGTAGAAAACCTTGAAATCTGAAACAGTAGTGCCCTAACACAGGGGTGGACAAAAGCAGGTTTGCAGCGGTGAGTCACGAAGCCCAGAGTGAATAAAGCCATTGCAGCCATGGTGACCTGCACGTCCTTCTCCACACTGACAACCAGACCACGCCGCCCGCCCGTGGTGGCGCACAACGTTGCGTGTTCACTTTTCACACTGAAATGCAGAAACTGGGGAGGGGAGGGCGTATGCGGGAGCTGAATGGTAATGGAAAAAAGGCAATAGAGATTAAAGAAAAATAAATTTTAAAATGGGGAAACTGGGAGGAGTAGATGACAACTCTCTGTACTAACCTTGCAACTTTTCTATAAATCTAAAATTACTGCAACCTAAGTTTAGTTTAAAAAATAAAGAATAAAAAGAGGAAGGTAAGCCACCCAACAGATGAGTTAAAAAGTTAAAACCCGACCCACACAGGGAAGGTGACGTGGAGACATGGGAGAGCCCGCGGGACACGAGGCCGAGGCCGGCGTGCTGCATCCACCTGCCGAGAACGCCCGGGATTGCCAACACCACCAGGAGCTAAGAAGGAGGCACGGAACAGGTCCTCCCTGGGAAATGTTGCTAACATGTGGTTAAGTGAACAAACGTAAGTTGCAGAAATGTGGTGGGATTAGCTACCTCTTCTTTTTGAAGACAGTTTCGTGTGTGTGTGTGCGCGCGTGTGTGTGTGCGCATGCTCACCAGTAAAGGTCTGGAAGGAGCCACCAAGCTATTCGACTGGCTCTCCGGTAGAGAGGGACTATTGCTGCCTACTCTACCTCCTTCTTAGTGGTATCAATTCTTTTTGATAAGGATGCCTTTATTTAATGAGTAACAAAACGTCGCCTTGGAAAGATACACCCGTTTAAAAGCGTGGCCAAGCTCCCAGTTTCAGGCAATGGTGCTCTAAGTGGAGGTAACGTGTGGCTCTGAGGCAGGACCTAGGTGTAAGCGAACACCTCCATCCTGGTGGGTGGAGCAATGGCTGGGGCTGAGTTTGAATCCTGACTCTGTGAGACCCCGGACAACTCCCTAAACCTCTGAGCCTCATTCCATTCCCCTTTAATAACACAAAACTAACTCTTCCCGACTGCACAGAACTGCGACCAACCAATGTGCCAGAAAGGCAGAAAGAAGCCTGGCAGTGGGCATAATAGACTTGCTCTCCATCCTTCACTGGAAAGTGGAAGCCCTCAGCCGGGAACTTCTGCTGTGCCAGCCCACATTTGCCTGCCCTGCAGCACCTGCTCCCACATCCCCTCCCTTCCCGCCAGGTACTTGGATGATCACCCCGCTCCTCTCTAAAGCCAATTCCAACACTTGTGTCCGGCTGCATCCCTCTTGCCTGCTCCAGGATAGGGTTCCAATAACTGTTAGCTCAGTCTCATCATTTTTTGTTCTCAAAAAATGAGCATGAGTGTTCTCACCAGGAAACAATCATGCTCTATTTTCCCACTTCAAGACCAAACTCAACCAAACCTCCTTGCTGCCCCACTTCCTCTCCCAGCTACATTCCTGTTTTCCTGTTTCCTTTGCAGTGGAAATCCCTGCAAAACCTGTGAGCTGGACTCTCTCCAGTTCCTCTCCTGTCTTCCTCCCTAAAACTGACTCCCATTAGCACTCCTTGCTCCATGTTTCACACAGGCTGTTCTGAAGGTTATTGGTGTCCAGCATGTTGCTAAGTCATGGATGAATTCTTAGTAGGCACACCTCTGGCAGCTGCAGTTTCCTGACTGGGTTCGCCCCTCCACCGCAGCCCCTATGTCTTTCCTGACAGCAGCTGATGATGTCACTCCTGTGGTTCCCATCTCATTCAGAATAAAAGCTAATCCTTAACGTGACTGACAAAGCTGTCCATAACGTGGTGCCCCCACCTCTATGACCTCGTGTCCTACTGACCCCTCACCTCTCTTGACCCTAGCCACACCGGCCTCCTCACTCTCCCTTGAACACAGCAGATACGTCCCTGCCCTCAGGGCCTTTGCATTGGCTATTCCCTCTGCCTGTGATACTCTTCCCAGATATCCACATGACTGACCACCTCATTGCCTTCAGGATTTGTTCAAATGCTGCCTTATCAACCAGGCCTGACCTGGTCACCTGAACTGCCACTTGTCCCAACCACCCCCAGCATGCCCGCCTCATCCTGCTCTACTTTTTATTTTCTTTCAATGTACTACACGATTTACTTATTTATCATGCTTGCTGCTCTATCTCCTGCTCTAGAATAGAGACTGCACGAGGGCAGGGAGCTTTGATTTGTTTCCTGTGCTTAAACAGTGCCCAGCACAAAGGGCATTCGATAAATATTAACTGGATAAATTCATGAATGGGGAGATATGGGGTAAAGGTCAACAATGCTATGACCACCACATGGATACCGAACAGGAATAATTAGGTAAATGGGTGACGAATGGCAGAAGCCAGGGTTTTCACTACTGGGCGAGGACGTGACCGCTAAGCAAGGGGGAACAGCAGAATGACTCGTGTGATGGTGGATTAAAGTTGGGGACATCAGGACGAACTGTTGTTTGTTTTAATAGTAATAGACAGCTGTGCATGGAATATCTATAGAGATGTATATAAACTTAGGTTAATACACGTACATATATTTCATTGCCGTCAGCCAAGGAGGCCTAGAAACAACATCACCCTATCACAACACCACTGTTCTCCAATGGAAGGGCCCAGGGCTCCTTGGAGAGCTAGCCAATTCTAGGTCTAGGACAGGAATATACAAGGTGAGCCTGGAGCATCTTGTAGGGCCTGAAAATAAGGAAGGGCTAAAAGACTCACGATGGGGAGGTGGGGTGGAGTCAGAGGGACATAGGAGTCAATGGCAAGAGCTCCTAAGGGCCCGCGCTGGAGCAACTTGAGCAATAAAATAGCACTGGATTATAGCCCAAAGTATGAAATTTCCACGAGTCTATGCTGATATAAATACACGATTAAACAAATAAATGAGGGAGAAGAGACAAACACCCAGTGCAGAAAATGTTCAAATACTTTATGTACACACACTGCCTTCCAGGAGGTGGGACATGACTTCCCATCCCTTAAGAGTGGGCTGTGCAGAGCAACTTCCTCCCAAACACAATTGTATAAGAATGAGTAACTCTACAGCAGAGAAGCCTGATAAACACACCTCAGCCCGTTGATCAACATCAATCACGATAAGTCATCTTGAGAAAACGTGCCCTTGGCGGAAGGTGAGAACAGCCCTTGCCCTCTGTCATCTTCCTCCCAAAACACACAATGCCTGGTCAAGAGATGGCCCAGCATTGGTTTCTTAGCTGTGACAGATGTGCCGTGGTGACGGACAATATTAACAGTGGGGGAAAGTGGGTGAGAGATATGGGAACTCTCTGCAACCAACTTTTCAACTGTTCCCAAAAGAAAAAAGTTTATTAAAGAAAAAAATATATAACCTCACAACTAAATGGGACCATGAAATACAGCAAATATTCAGATACTACAGGAATGGGTATTATTATTTTTCACTATTTTTTAAATTTTTTTTCAATGTGTGGTTGCCTCTCACATAGCCCCCCACTGGGGACCTGGCCTACAACCCAGGCATGTACCCTGGCTGGGAATTGAACCGGAGACCCTTTGGTTCTCAGCTCGCGCTCAGTCCACTGAGCTACACCAGCCAGGTATTTTTTACTATTTTTTTTCTGGTCATGGGAATAACATTCAGCAATGCCTTGGCCCTTAGGTAAACATTTTCAAACAATACCAAAAGGAATAAAATAGAAAGTGAAACTTTCCATTTTTCTACTGTCCACTGTTAAGTGAACGGATTATATTCTGGTCTCTTTCCTAGGCAAATGTGAATGTTTATTTAATATATTTTTTTTTACAGCCCTGGCTGGTGTAGCTCAGTGGATTGAGCATGGGCTGCAAACCAAAGGGTCGCCGGTTCGATTCCCAGTCTGGGCACATGCCTGGGTTGCGGGCCAGGTCCCCAGTGGCGGCCACGTGAAAGGCAAACATACGTTGATGTTTCTCTCCCTCTCTCCCTCCCTCCCTTCCCCTCTCTCAAAAAATAAATAAATAAAATCTTTAAATTTTTTTACAAACATGGGACAACGCCCTACATTTTACTAACTTGCCTAGTGCTGCTAAATTGTGGGTCCCCTCCGTATCAGTGCACCTCCCTCCACAGTGTTCATCTGAACAACGAGCTGTTCTGCCACGGGATACAACAAGCGACTGACCATTTCCTTAAGACGAACACTTTCATTGCCTATATTCTTCCCACAGGCAATGCTCCGGTGAAAACCCTCCTACGCAGACTGACCTTAGGAACACGAGTAAGAGAATCTTTACAAGGCAGATTCTGGACAATGGAACTGAGGATGTGACGGCACATTTAACACACTGTCATCTTGTGGCTAAATTGTCCTCTCATTGTCCGGAGAATGAACTAGCTGCCTGGCTCCAACCCCTGCCTTCACCTCTTTGGTGACAAGAAGTGAACAAGAGGGTGGGGCGGGGGGGGCATTGTAACAACACAGAAGTGGGAGGTGGGGCAACACACATCATCGGACTGATCAAGCAGGACCTTAGGGGACAGTAACACCCGTCCTTCTGCTTCAGCGAGTGGCTGAGATGGCAGGAGTCTCCGTGACCAGTGCAGCTCCTCAGCTTAGGGTTGTACCCAACAGAACCAGGGCAGAGGACAGGGAGAGGGTGTGCGACATTTCAAAAACCAAACACGACACCATAATTCAATATTTGGGAAATGACAACAAACGAATTTTCTCATACAACGCATCCATTTATCATTCAGTTCTTCAACAAGTATTTGTTGAATTGAGATTACTCTCAGTACAAGGATTGCCACAGTGAACAAAATTAAGTTCCTGATCTCACAGAACTTATATTCTACTTGGAGGCAAATAATAAACGCAGTAAGTATCAGTTAGAGACAAGTGCTGCATTATTTAGGATAGCAGCCAGCTGCGAGAACAAATAAACCCCAACATTTCAAAAGGCCACCGAAGCCCTCCTGACTTCAGACTAGACCAAATGCCCCACTTCATAGCCCCAAGGCCTCTTCTTCTAAGACATATAACCTATTTCTGCAATGATTTGATTAATGCCCGCCTCCCCGCCCCCCCCGCAACCACTAAACCCTAAGGCCACCTTTCAGTTCTGAGCTTTTCCTGTCCCCCAGCTGAGTCTTCAAACCAACAGACCACTCCATCAGCCAAGCCTCAGCTCACATGTCCCCTCCACAGAGTGGCCTTCTCAGACCTCTTTGTGGCACAAGTGTCCTGCCAGCTGCTCCTCTTACCACCAGCTCTTGTGTCCCTTCAGCTGTGTGGCACAGGGAGAGAGGTACGCCAAAGATTCTCACTCCCCTCTCCACAGCACGACACTGCCGGGGAGCAGGAGTCCACAGAGCCGACCCCCAGGCCTGCCTGTGTCCCGCAGGGTCACAATGATATGGGAACAGAAACGAAGTGTGCCACTTCTGGACCGAGGCAGCTGAGAAACAGAGGCGGCTGCCCTACTCCCTCTCCCTCTGTCCAGCGGCTGGATGTGAGTATCCAGGACACGCTGGAAGCTCTATGTCCAAGAAGGCAGAGCTGCAGTCACCCTGAAGTCCTGAATGACCGTGTCGGGCAGAGCCACTGGCTCTCTCCCTGACAGGGAGACCACACTGAACAGGAGTTGGCACTACTGGCTCCTTCTCATCACCCAGCTCTTAGTTCAAATGTCAAGAAAGACCTCTTCCAACACCCTCCCGCCATTCTCTGGTACAGCAACTGATTCTATGCATATTTGTGATAATCTTCAAAGTCTTTCGTTCATTTATTTGTTCACTTGAATACTGTGTGTCTCAGCTAGAATGTAAGCTTCTTGAGGGACAAGAACTCTCATCTCTCTTGCACATGCTGTATTCTCTCTCCCTAGAATAGTGTGTGGCACATAAGAGATGCTCAATAAAAACCTGGATGAATGAGTGATCCAGCCCATACGTTCCAATACCTCATCTGTACAACAGGGTAAATACCAAACTCCACCATTTCTTGGGGCTCCTCCAGGACCACGTAGGTTATCTCTAAAAAGTATTGCTACAAGACTGGGAGTGATAATTTATAGTTGATCTAGACATAAATAAATTCAAAAACTGTATTGTTAAAACCTACTGTGTGCCAGGTACAGCCCTCTTAGTAACTCAGTGGACTTTAGCTTCAAATTCATGGTTCCCCTACCTTGTTGTGAGTTTGTGCATAGGGTTCTGGAAGGTTCTGGCTGTAACCCCACTGGGACAAAGAGTACTAACTATCAAACTACCCACTGACCCCTTTCTCCTTCTAAGTGCTCCAGCTTTATCCTGAGGGGCAGGGTGCTCTTTATCCTGAGGGGCCAGTCATTGCTCTTTACAGGGAAATGAGTCCTTTTACCTGCCTCCTCTTCCCCCTTCCTGCTTGGATAGTCAATACGGATGAATATCCAGGAGGGCCAAGGCTAGCCCTTAGTGTGCCTTTCTTCAAATAGAAAAAGACTTCCACTGTAAGCAGTCAAATTGGAAAAAAAAAAAAAAAAAAGACGGCTCCTCTGGACAGACGCACATCTACGGGCCCTGGGCCTGCATTTCTGTCCCCACTCAATCCCTAGGCTGAGAGCTCCGAGCAGCGCACCAACTGCAAAACTGTCCCCGGCAGCCCCGATTTTGGCCTATGAGGCAGGTTTGCAGCTGGAAAGTGCTTGCTGAGGGCAGAGCTGAAAGGTGAAAGCAGCCCTGGGCTCTCCATACGGGTGGGGCCCCTACACCAGCCCTGGAAGGCCTTCCTCCTGACCTCTTTTCCTTCCGCTTCTAAAAAAACGTTTACTGATTTGTTGTGAAATAACTTCAAAGTGACAGAAAGGTTGTAAGAACTATGCAAAGAACTCCCGTTGACCCCGACTGGTCAATTGTTAACGCTCTATTCCACATACTCCGCTGCCCTCCTCTCCATCCTCCTGGCTCTCTCTCCGTGTGGCTATGAACCACTGTCCCCCTCCTCCTCCGGGTCACCACAGAGCACTCGGCAAACGTGACACCCATCACCCCTAAATACCCCGGGGTGGGTACCCCCGAAACAAAGGCACTCTAGCGACCGTCCAAGTCTCCTCTGACTTCTGAAGTAAAACATAAAACTTCTATCCAAAAGTCATTTATTTTGGTTTGCTGTTAAAAGTAACCAAATCTACAATGTTCCTCCAATAAATTCAATTACAAAAGGAGGAAAAATAAACAAAAATAAAAATAAAAGTAACCAAATCGAATAAAAACTGCTACCCTCTGTATTCCTAAAATTCCCGGGGGGCCGGGGAAAGAGCGTGGGAAGCTCAGAGTCGTCCGGCCTCACCCCATCCACCTCTCTGCCCTGCATCTGTGGGCCTCCCTTTGATTCCTCACCTTTTGGCCTCAGAACTTTTCAATTAAGGTAAAATTCGCATAAAACCAATCATTTTAAAGCGAACAATTTATTGGCATTGAGTAGATTCACATGTTGTGTTACCACCACCTCTATCTAGTTCCAAAACATTTTCATCGTCTCGAAAGGAAACCGCACCCACTCAGCAGTCACTCCCCACTCCCGACTCCCAGCAACCACGAATGGCCTACTGTGTCTCTGGATTTCCCTCTTTCGGACACTTCCTGGAAGTGGAATCGCACATTCCGTGCTGCCTCAGAACTTTGCACCAGTCGTTCCCTTTTCCCAGATGCTTTTCCATCCCCCGACTCCAGCTGGCCCTGTAGGAATTCACTTCCCCGTCGCTTCCGTAGGGGGCTTTCCTAGGGCCTCCCGTGAGGTCAAGTCCCCTCAACACATACCCTCATAAAAATCTGAAGTTTCTTTTGTCAGCATTTTTCACAACTACGATTATTCTGTGTGGTTATTTCATTAGCATTTCCTAACACAAATGTAGTTAGAAAGTTTATTAGACAAAAACATATCTGCCTTATTTATCATGTATGCTGGGACCTGGCCCAGAATCTGGTACCTAGTAGGTAAGCAATAATATGTTATTAATTGACTGAGTGAGTGATTATCTTTACAGAGAAGTCCCCTTGTGGCTGGTGACACGGGCAGCCCCACCTGCCGTCACCAAGGGCCTCCCCCATGCCCATATATGGACACGATGCAGGACAGCTTTGGCTGTGGTCTGAGGTGCAGGCCTCTGCGACCTCACAATGCCCAGGGTCCTGCTATGTCTATAAGAGGCCCAGGAGCCAGCCCCTGGCTCACAGCCCACAAAGTTCCACCTGCTCACAGGTTGGCTGGCTCAGTCAAGGTGGTACCCCTGCTCTGAGCATCCAGGCCGAATCCATCCAGCACCATGGCCAGATACAGATGCTGCCGCAGCCCAAGCCGGAGCAGATGCCGCCGCCGTAGACGAAGATGTCGCAGACGAAGGAGGCGCTGTTGTCGGAGGCGGAGGAGAGGTAAAGGGGGTCCCGGGGTCCCCATGTGGGTAGAAAAGCAGAGGAGCTGGGCAGAGCTGGGGACTCAGCCCACCCTGAAATTTCCTCTCTCCTCATCTTGCTCCCCAGTGTGCTGCCGCCGCTACACTGTGAGGTGTAGAAGAAGAAGATAAGATGCTAACGGCACAAGCCAGCAAGTCCACCACACTCCTGCCTGAATTTACCGGCCTACAAGATCCTCTTGCAACATCTTGAACATGCCACCAAGCCAATGAAATGAACAGGAGCCTGCTAACGAACAACGCCGCCTGTCAATAAACGTTGAAAAAATAGCCCCACTCTTTTGTCTCTTTGCCTTGAGAAGGGGGCTCGGGGGAGAGGAGGGCTTGGGGATGCCAGGAAGGGGGGACATGAGTGACAGTTGTCACGATGAATCTTGTGCAAACTCTAGACTACCCAGTCATTCAAAATCTGCCTCTCCAGCCACCTCTATCGATCTCCCCCGCAGTGGGGACAGGAGCCAGGTCGCACTAATTTCTGAGTGCATCTCTCTGCAGCTCTGCACTCCACGACTCTGTTGAAATGGACCACAGAGCCCTGGCTGGTGTGGCTCAGTGAATTGAGTGTGGGCCTGCGAGCCAAAGGGTCACCAGTTCAATTCCCAGTCAGGGCACATGCCTGGGTTGTGGGCCAGGTCCCCAGTTGGGGTGTATGAGAGGCAACCACACACACTGATGTTTCTGTCCCTCTTTCTCCTTCCCTTCCCCTAAAAAAAATCATAAAAAAACCCAGCGGACCCTGCTCTCCCTGTCCCTGCACAGAGAGCCAGGCGAATGTTTTCCAGCTCACGCTCATCACTGTATCCCACCAGTTCCCCGAATGCCCACAGGTTTCTTGCCAAAGCTCCCACCGGTTTGGGTACAGTGATAGTCACTTGCCCAGGCGCCGCTCAGCTTTCACATTCACCCTATGAAGGGGAAACACGGTAATATGACCATCTCGTCTGCCCACTCAACCCATGTGATACAGACGGCCTGAAGAACCAGTGAGGTGGAGATGGTTCACAAGACACGTTGGACATCGGTGGTCTTGGCTCACTTCACAATCCCATGGTGGCAGAGCAAAGCCCAGGGCTGTGACTGACTCCCCATGTGATAGGGCCACCCAGAAACATGCCCATGACCTCCATGCCCCAAGTATTTTGCATTCCTCACCTCCAGGCCGCACATCAGACCTGGGCAGGGTATGGATGACCTTCTGTTCAGGCGAGGGCATTAAATGGGGATCTGAAACAGCTTCCATGACCCCAGGCACTAGATGGCTTCCTGCACCCGGTCAGATGGCTGTGCACAGAAACCCCTGCCCACACCATGCCCGTGAGCACCAAGGGGAAACTAAGCCTCTGTATTAGTCTCCTACGGCCACTGTCACAAACTACCACAAACTTCGTATCTTACAGAATTCCAAAACGGGTCTTAACGGGGCTAAAATCAAGATGTGGGTGGAGCCATGCCCCTTCTTTTCCGTCTTCACAGCTGCGGCATCACCTGCACACACACTGCTATGTAAGTGCTGCACACTAACTCACTGCACCACTAGAGCGTGCTTTTCCTTCTTTTCCGTCTTCAAAGCCAGTGGCATAGGATCTTCACATCTCTTTATGTGACCTCCTGCCTCTTTCTCTCATCTTTTAAGGACAGATGTAACTACTTTTGAACTGCTTTTGAAGGATAATCCCAGGATGAGTTCCCCATCTCCAGATCCTTAACTCACATCCAGAAAGTCCATTTTGCCAGGTAATATTCACAGGTTTAGGGCATGGATAACTTTGTGTATGAAAGGGAAACCAGTTGTTATTATTCAGATTCTGCTTTAATGGGATCATCAAAGTACAGAGAGGGCTGGGAAGGGGGTGGAGAGCCAAGGGCATGGACTCTGAAACCCCTTACTTGCAGTGACCTTGAAGAACTCATTTAACCTCTTTGTGCCTCAGTTTTCCCTATGGAAAAGGGATTATAACAGCGAGGAGTAAATGAGTAAATGAATGGAAAGTAAATGACTTAAATGTCTGGCATATAGTAACCACTAAATAACTGTTGGACAGATAAGCAATAATGAAGTCCCGCCCACGGCACAGCCTCTAAGGTGATAAGGAAGCTTCAGAAATGTCTGTGTGTGGATTCCCACCAGCTGGGTGAGAGAAGGGCTTAGATTTGGACAAGAAAAGGTTGGCAGGAGTCCCACCTGCTACAAAGAACCAGGAAGGAATGGCTTGACCTTCTGGGCCCTGCTGGCCAAGGATGGACCCCTGCTCTGTTTTCTTCACAGAGAGGGCTGGCCAGGGTGAGGACAATGGTGGGGTGGGGCCGCCAAGTCATAGTGGGGGGCCCCCTTTATATACAAGTGCCCAGCGAGCTGCCAGCAGACCAGACCAACAACAGCAAGAGCAGGTGGGCAGGCCTCAGCCCTCCTCCCCTGCCCACAAAGCCAGCTACAGCCTTAGCTTCAGTGCCTGACCTGTGATCACAATGGTCCGACACCACAAGAGGAGTCTGAGCGAAACTCCACAGCAGAGGGGTGAGGAGCAAGAGCAGGACCCGAATGCAGAGGATGTCCAGGTCGATGGAAGGACGCTCAGAGGCTGCTATCACTACAGACGCAGGCACTGCTCCCGAAGGCGGCTATACAGACGGCGGCGCTGCTCATGCCGAAGACGCCGAAGACGCACCTGCAGGCGCAGGAGGCACTGCAGAGGTCCGGCCAGTCCCCGTTGCTCTCTCTCTGGGGATGCCCCCGTGCCCTGCGCAGGAGGGCAGTGGGAGGCTCACCATGTCCCGGGACCCCACCCCATCTGATAATCCCCAAACCCCAGCCCTGCCCAGGTCCCCTAGACTGCCCTATGACCGGAGCTTTCTTTTCCAAAAGGTGGCAGAAGGCTCAGGAGGAAGAGGAGGTCCAGAAGGTGTCATTAACCCTTCCGTGGCCCGTCACACCCCTGGTTGGAAATGAAGGAAAAGTCACCTGCCAAAGAACACCTCACAAGAGCATAGCGATTCCTCCATGCTGGATGCCCATGCCCCAAGCCCAGAAGTTCTTGAGTGCAGTGAGCAAAAGTCATCTGCCAAATAAAGCTCGAGATAAGAAATTTGGCCTGTCAGGGTCTCATTTATAAAAATGGCACAAATATGGCTTTCTTTCCTCAGGGAAAAAAGGGCTAGGGCTGGGGGCCGGGGGCCGGGGGCCAGAGCAGGGGGTTCAGCCCTGAGTGATCCTAGGAGCCAGACATAGACTGTTACCTGTGACATTCTCTGTCACCCAGAGTCAGGATTTGCCTTTTATGATGCCAAAGGCCACATTAGTCCCCCCTTGACCTTCCTATTTCCTTGTCATCCACATCTCCTGGCATCTTTAAGGCCAGGCTCACAGCCTGAAGAATCTTAAGGATGCATTGTGTAGCTCGGGACAGTGTGCTGGGATGGTAAGCAGCCTGGCATGGAGGAAACAATCGAAGGAGCAGATTCATATGAGCCCTGCAGGCCACTCACTCTGAGACAGGACCCTGTGCACCAGTGTCCGCAGGGCCAATGGATTTGGAGAAGGATCCATTCTTGCCTCTTCCTAGTTTCTGGTGGTTCCCCTTCGTCCTTGGTGTTCCTTGGCTGTAACCGCATCGCTCCAGGCTCTGCTTCTGTGGTCACCTGGCCGCCTCTGGAAACGTCTGCTTCCCTCTTTCAGGGACACTTGTGATTGCACTTAGGGCCCACCTGGCTAAGCTAGGGTCCTCTCCCCATCTCACGACCCTCAGAGAGTCATTATTCGGCCTCTGATTGGGGGCAGAAAACTAGCAAGATCTGATTTACGTGTTGGAAAACAAATACCGCGGGGACTTAACTCCCCGTCCCGTGCTAAAATTGTGTCCCACGGGCATGTGGAGCGAAGACCTGTGACAGCAAAATCGTAGGAGCGCTGCCTTCAAAGGGAGGTTTTAGGAAGACAGGAAAGTGAAGGGTTTTCTTTAGTTTTATAGAAGCGTAGTTTATATAGACGACACAAACTTTAAGTACACCTGTATAGACAGCACCCAGGTCAAAAAAGTGAATGTCTCCTTTGTGTTTTCCATCCCAAAATGTAGCCACTGTTCTGACCTGCCGTCACATACTGTCAACAGCTCTTAGGCCGGGTATTTCTGGGATAGGGGGAGGAGTCTGCACACTCTCCTGCTCCTGGAAATTCTGTCCCCAACTGTCATCCCAGCTACAAGAGGACTTTTATTTTTTAAAGATTTTATTTTTAGAGAAAGGGGAAGGGAGGGAGAAAGAGAAGGAGAGAAGTATCAACTGGCTGTTTCTCACATGGGCGGTGACTGGGGACCGACCAGCTACCTAGACATGTGCCCTGACTGGGAATCAGACTAGAGACCTTTCACTCTGAGGAATGATGCCCAACCAACTGGGCCACCGGTCAGGGCTAAAAACAGGACTTTTATCAGGACAAGTGAGGCCAGACGGAGGAGGCAACCTGGCAAAGAAGGGCAGCATTGGCGCTGGCCTGGTATTCTGTCTCTGCCTTGCTCTGTAGGTGGCAAGAGCTCATTGGGGCTGCTTATGACTCAGGTATCTGAGGGTGGGGAACTCCAGGGGCTCCTTTGTGATGTCAGCGCCCTGCCTACAATCCTCATGGCCCCTCCACTCTGCACCCTCGCTCCAGTAGCCTTCCCTCCCAGTCTGCCAAGGCAACCAAAGCAAGCAATGGGTTCCCACTGTGCTAAGCTAAGCACAAGCCACAGCCGGGGCCACGAATCCTCCATGAAGAAGCTCGTGGCCTGCGTGAGCCAAGATAACTTCTCCTTGTCTTCCGAGGGCGAGGAAGAGGAGGAGGGAGAAGAGGAGGAGGAAGAGGAGCTCCCGGTACAGGGCAAGCTGCTGCTGATGGAGCCTGAGAGGCAGGAGGAGGGCCCCGAAGATGACCCTGTGGCCCAGCAGAGCCCCAAGCCCAAGCAGACACTCTCCTGATCCCAGATGATGGCCCAGGAAGAGGTGTTTGCTGCTGTCCCTGTGAGAAGAACTTTCAGAAAACAATCAATAAAATCTCCAAAGGGATTCTTCTCCTTTCTGGTCTCCCCAGCCCAGTGCCTGTGGTACCTTGTGTGTTTGCCTGTGTGTGTATTTAGGGAGGTTGAAGAGGAGTCAGAGAACCCTGCACCTGATGTGCAGCCAGAAGTTCTCACAAGGTTTACTCTCTGTGACTTCTCACCTGCCCTCCCCTGCTTTGGGGGGTGAAAATGTGGTAGCCTGGGCTGGAAAGTCGCCTCAGCCAGTCTCATCTCGGGGTATATGTGTGCCAGGGGACAGGAGGTACAGGTGAGTCACGGGAGATTCCTCTCCAAGTCTGAGTAGACACAGGCCAAGAGCACCTGATCGGACAACACAGTCTTTCTTAACCCTCGACCCTGCTGCCCCAGCCAGACAGTTTTGGTAAGGAGTACTGGCGTGGGAGTTCAGCACGCCTGGGTCCAAATTTCCTTCTGCCAGCTGTGTGACTGAGCAAGTCCCTGTCTGTGTTTGAGCCTTGGCCTGCCCTCCCCAGCTTAAGGGTGAGGCTGAGAGCGCCGATGGGTCAGTGGGGCAGGAGAATGAGCTGAAATGTGGGGTGGGCCCGGGCCGGCACAGAGCGAATGTGTAAGACGGGTACCGCTGCTGGAGCGTGGTGGCTCCATCTGCCTCACTGGCGCTGGTTTTAGGGTCAGCGTGTGTGGAGGAGTCTGAGTGCCTCTCAGCCAGTGACTCTTCTGCTGCCACCCTCACATTCAAGGTGGCCCTCTGTGCCCTCAGAGGGTCCTGTGCGCCTTTATCAAGGGGTCTGGCTATGAGGGCAGAACCCGTGTCCTCATTAGAGCAATGGGCAAAGGAAGCCCAGAGAAGCTGCCAAACACAGATGCAGAAGCCAGGTCCTGTGTCCACACACTCTGTCCACTTGCAGAAGCAACAGAATGTGTCTGTTGGCCATCCTGCCTCTGAAGAAACGACAAATGTGATCTCCACCCTCTGCCCTTGGGAGGCCCCCAAGGACCAGCCATCTGGCTGAGAAGAATCCTGATCAGGGCTGCTGGGTGGCAGGGGGAGCAATATTCTCAGGGACCTTCAGCTTCTCTGGGGGTGGGGGTTATGTGTCAGGGGTAAGGAGAGGCCTTGGGTTACTCAGGGGCAGGCCACTGCTGAGACTTGCAGACAGCAAAGGGCAAGTGATGTCCACAGGAGGAGGCCCCTGCTGTCCTTGATTCCTACGCATACCCCTGACGGAGTAACTCAGCCCACCAGCTTTGCCCTTTTGTCCAGTTCCCAGAGATCCACCTGCCCATTCAGTCACCCAGCAGACATTTGTTGAGCCCCTCCTGTATGTGCCAGTCACTACAGGCTCTGCGATGAATAAAGCACAGTCTCTGTCCCACTACAGGCGCAAGCACGTGGAAGTGGGGTGTTAGCAGTGCAGCTGTTGGGGGAAGACAGGGGACCCAGACAGAGTTTTCACAGCATGGCCTCCAACCAGCCCAACTGAGCCCACATAAAGCGAGGCCATTAGAACAGAGCCACGTGTGCCCTCCGTAATCCCCTTGGACCCCTCAGGCACCACAAGGCTGGAGAAGAGGGAGCTGGTCCAGGGTTTGGACCCTGGCTCTGCCACTGACTGGCTGTGACACTCTGGGCTAGTCACCCAAGCTCTCTGAGTCTGCTCCCTCTTTGTGAAATGGAATAATCACACCTGCCTCACAGGCTCCCTAGTTTCTTGGGGCTGCTGCAACAAATTATCACAAAGTTGGCAGCTTAAAATAATAGAAATTTAGCCCTGAGCAGCGTGGCTCAATTGATGGAGTGTCGTCCTGCACAGTGAAAGGCTGCCAGTTTGACTCTCGGTCCAGGCGCATGCCTGGGTTGTGGGTTCAGTCCCCAGTCAGGGCGTGTGCAGGAGGCAACTGATGAATGTCTTCCTCACACATCAACGCTTCTCTCCTTCTCTTTCTCCCTTCCTTCCCTTCTAAAAATAAAGAAATAAAATCTTAAAAAAAAATAAAAATTTATCTTCTCACATTCTGGAGGCCAGAAATCTGAAATCAAGAAGCCAGCTGGGCCATACTCTCCCTGGAGGTCCCAGGGGAGAACCCTTCTTCGCCTTGCACAGCTCACGGTGGCTCCTTCTTTGCTTCTGCCTTTACAGGGTCTGCTCTCCCCGTATGTCTTCTCTCCTGCCTCTTATAAGGACACTTGTGATTGGATTTAGGGCCCACCTGGATAATCAGGACACTCTCCTTAATTTAATCACATTGACAAAGATGCTTTTTTCCAAATAGGGTCGTATTGACAGGCGCTGGGGTTAGGACCTGGACATATCTCTGGGGGCCACCATTCAGCCTCCAGGACAAAGGGCCATTGTGAGGCTCACGGACAAGCTGCCTAGAGGAAAGGGGGTTGCCTGGAGCCCAGCTATGGTGGAAGTGCTCAGTAAATGAGGGTGGTTTTCACTGTGAGTAAAATGACATGCTTGTGAAGAAATAAACTGTAATAAAAGCAGATGATAGCAAAGCCTCATAACAGGAGGCAAAGTGTGCATGAGTGATAGAGAAGGAGGAGACATGGGCAACGGGGCCTGCCAGGGGAGGGTATACGGAGACTGAGGGAGTTTCTTGGGGGAGAAGGGAAAGCTGCAGGCTGGAGTGGTCAAGAGCTATGCCCAAGGGCGTTGGCCAAGGTGTAGGCAGGGTTGGGCTGCTATTGCTCATAGGACTTCCTATGCAAACACAGGTTTTGGCTTTCTTCCATAGGTGCTAGGAAAGCTGGGTCGGGGCTGGCGTGATTCCAACTATAGATGGGGTTTCATTGGCAGGGAGTGGGGTAGAGTCAGGAGGCAGAAATCTGAAGGAGGAAGAGAGTTTTCAAGGGCCTCCTGTGGCTTGATAGGTACCTCAGGTTCACAAGAATGCCAGGAAGGAAGGAATGACATCCCTTTGTCAGATAAGGAAGCCAAGCCTCTAAACCAAAACTTGACCAACCCAAGATAGGCCATCAGCACAGACTGGGATTGAACCTGGCTCTAAGTCTTTCTGGGAAAAGAGCTTGCCAGGCAGGCCCCAGGACCAGCGTCAGCCTATTGCTCCCATTACTCTTATCACTCATCCGATAAGTCATCCAATCCATTCAACAGCATCTATCCGGTCAACCACCCACCCTCCAGTCAACCAGCACTGCGGTCAGGACTGTGCCCTTGGCCTCTAAGCTGCCGGGGTAGAATAAGAAGGAGCTGGAATGCTTAGTCAATGTTTACTGAGTTCTTACTGTGGGCTGGCCCTGAGCCAACTTCTGGACACAGGGTCTCTCATTTAATTTCTCTGGCATCCCTAGGAGGTAGGTATTCTTACTGTCCCCACTCTACAAAGATAGGGGAGCCAGGGCTTAGAGAGGTGAATGCTCAGGCGAGTGACTCGTAAAGAAAGGAAAAAGCAGATCTGCGATGTGGACCCAGTTCAATCTGACCCAAGGGTCCCTACCCTTAACCAGCAGATGGGATTGCCCCAGAGGGCCCCTGAAAGCTGCCCCACCCTGGGGGTTAGGGTGAGGAATAGAGGGCTTTGTCCCACTGGGCCACATCTGTTAGACCCTTGTCAAAATCAGGCCCAACTATGAAACTAGAGGATGCCAGGGACTCTCTAAAGCTTGGTGTGCTGGAAGAAGAGGAGGAGGAGGCAGCCTCTGCCCCTCCAACTGTGGCCTCCCATGGACACCAAGACACAGAACCTTCCTGTCACTCACATCCAGCCCTATAGCAACTCTTGGCCCCAAAGCCACACCTGCAACCAGCACAACTGCAGCCACCACTGCCAGAACTGCAGCGAGAGCTGTAGCGGGAGACAGTTACAGCCAAAGCCTGACCAGCCACCGTAGCCCACCTGGCTGCCAGAGCCAGGGTCTGAGCCCCAGCCCGCCACCCAGACAGCACAAACACACCATGTGTTCCCACCACTGCCGCACACAGCCCCCCACTCAGTCCTGCAGCTACACCAGGAAAAGAAAAAGGTTGGAAGGAAAAGTGAACAAGAGGAAGCTGGTCAAGAAGAGCCAGCAGGTGTACAAAACAAAGAGGTGAAGCTCAGGCCACAGAACTCCCCAGGTGAGGGAGAGCTGCCGAGCCAGACACTGGGGGCAGTGAGGTGAAGGCTGCAGCTTCCAGGCTAGAGCACAGCGGATCCACAGGCAAGGGTAAAGAGGGAGAATAAAAGCTATGGAAGTTTTACACATGATGCATTTTGCTGGACTAGTTCTTCAAATAAATTGGATGGGTTGTTCGGGAAGGTGGACAGGTGCCAGGTTAGCTATGTGGAAGGATGAATGGGTGGATGGGAGGCTAAGTGGATAAATAATTCATTAGAAGGGTGGTTAGGTATAAATGTGGTAGAAGGGTTAGTAATTGCTTAAGTGGACTGATGGATGGGTAGATGGATGGATGGAAGAATGCATCAGATGAATGAGTGGAAAGTCTGGATGTGGTTGGTGAATGGGTAGTGAATTGGTTAAATAACTGACCAGGTAGGTGGATGACTAGATCATTGTGGACAAACAAATGGGTAGACAAACTGACAGATGGTTAACTGGATGGATGAACTGAAATGGCCAATGGATGGAAGAACAGATGTTAGGACAGAAACTAGATGGGTAGCCTGGATATAGTTGAAAGAATGAAATGAATGTTGGATAAATGGTTGGATGGATGGATTCATAGATCAAAAGGAACTTGATGAAAGTCTGTGCTCTACCCACGTCCGTACTTGATTACGGATGAGCAGTGCAAGACCCCAAGGAGAGGGCCGGTGACTTCCTGAAGCACGACTATTAAAGTCCCTTTCCTACTCCTGTCACCTGGGGCAGGAGCACAACCAGGTCACACTCCACGGCTTGCTCCTGCGTCTGTTCCACCCAAATGAGAAACACCACCACATATGGAATGCTAGAAGGAAGTCATACTTTTTGCAGGAAGATGTTACAAGCGATTTCTATGCGACAATGATTAAAGCTTGTACACTGGGTGACTTTCCTTGAGTTGGCATTTTGAATTCACTAAAGGTGTCACGCTTGGGGAGCACAAAGCAGAAAAGCTGGGACGTGTGCCTTGTGATGAGACCTCATGAAAGGGTAAGGAGCTGTGCCTGCACAGGGGCGGAAATGAATGGAGGGTGGAGACACCAAGAAGTTTTCAAAGTAGCGGGCAACACTCTGCTTGTGCAGAGGCCTCCTTTGCCCTATACGCTCACACATCTGTGTATACAAGTGTGCACACACAGGATACCACAGGCCTACACACTGTTGACGTGATCCAAACACAGTAGCCAGCCCAGAGGCGTGGCAGGAGACAGGTAGGAAGAGCGGTGAAGCAAGGTAACACGACGCAGAGCAACTCTGACGGGGTTCCAGGCTAAGGAAACAGCATGTGCGAAAGCCCCAAGGCGGGAAACAATTTGGGGTGTTCCAATGACTGGAGTAGCTGGTACAGGGTATACAGATGGCAGGAAAGGAGGTGGGAGTGCCAGGAGGGGCCAGGCTATGCAGGGGTTTGCAGGCTATGGAGAGCTTGGACATTACATTTTGTGCAAGTGACAAGATCTAATGTGTATTTGAAGATGGTGCTGGCTGCTGTGTAGAATCTGAATTGGAGAGGGTGGAAGGGACAAAAGAAGAGCCATTGAAGTTGTGGCCAGGAGAGAGGGACGGAAGGATGGCACTGGAGATCAACACAGACGGGCTGAAGGGGCGAGTTCCTCCTTCGGCAAACATTTACTGGGCACCTGCTTATAAAGGCACTGGGCTAAGAGCTGCAGGACAGAGAAAGGTGAAGAGAGCCCTATAGGCACATAGGTTCCAAATGAATTAGGAGACAAGATACTGTGTCATTAGATGATTAGACCAATTATCAAGAGATAGCTCTGGCCTTTTCATCTATAAAATGGGTCTCTCGTTGGGAGATCACGTGTGTGAAGTTGTATCTAGGCCCAGCACATAGCAGGCACTCAAGGACACTTTGCTATTATTAACTGGGTATATAAAGTACTAGACAATTTTTTTTTTAAATGCTAGTTGCCGGATAAAAGGATTAAGGAATGGTCAGGGTCCCATGTAAATTACCTTCCGACCTCCAAACCCACAAACCCTGGTTTTAGGGTCGGACTCCGGCTTACACTGGCTCCCACAGCCCTGCCTGGGGGGCCTCGGGCGAGCCACACCCACTCTGCAACGATGGGGCAAACGTGGGCAGGATGGGGTGTCTGCAGTGCAGAGGGAGAGACCAAAGGGGGGGCCTTATGAGGTGATCATTTCATAACGGATACATGTATCATTTCTTTAAAAAAATTTTTTTTAATTGTACTTCTTCCATTACCATTTAATTACATATGTCATTTCATTGTGACCAGTGTGTTTCATAATATGTCAGTTACAGCTCAATAAAAAACGGAAGTCCGAGTTTTGCAGAACAAGCAGTGGCATGCCATGGAAGGTCCTCTTCCAGAGCCTGACCGTGTGGCCTTAGCAAGACATTTCCTCTCTGTGTGCCCCAGTCTCCTCCTCTGTAAAACGGGAGGCTAAAGTGCCTCCCTGGAGGAGTCCCTGGGGTCCACTGAGATGATAATCATGCAGGCATCCAGCAGAGGGTCTGGGACGCAGCCTGCACTTACAGCAGGGAATATTGCAGGTTGATACCACGCATCTTCTTAGAGTGTGGGGAAGGACCCAATCAGGCTGAGGAAATGACCATTTATTGGGCACCTACTAGGTGCCAGACCCTTTGAAATAATATACTTCCACTGAATCCACACACCCTCAGCAGGAGGCATTACTATTCCCTCTCTACAGAGGAAGAAGCTGAGACTCAGAAGTGCAATGATTTGATCAAGGTCTCCTGGAGAGCAGGTCTTGGATCAGAGATTCATCCCTTGCCCCAAACCTCCTGGTTCTTATTTAAAAATGTAAAACCACATAATCCCACAATAGTCATTGAAGCCACAGTGCAAAAGAGTTTGGAAAGCACTTCTAGGGAGCACATTTAAGGGAGAAGGTAGAGAAAGTGGGTCTGAGCATAAGGTCAGGGACTTTGAGCTCCACTCACCAAACGACTTCCTTATTCTCTGAACAGATCCTTTTATAATATGACCACTGAAGGTGTAGACACATGATCTCTACAATAGAGGAAATGAACTGGGAAGCAGACAGACTGGGTCACATGCATGGTTTATAGACCCATCCTTAACCCCACATTTCCCTGAAACTAACACGCAGGAAAAAAAAGGACACAAACACACACAGATACCCAGTCACATAACAAAGAAATCGCCATTCAAACGCACTCGGATCCAGTGACCTGGGTTCCTGTGAAGACTCCCACACACACACCCTCCCATACATCCAGGCAGCTCACACTGAAACACTCAAGCAAGCACTCACAGGCACACATCCACCCTCTCACAGTCAGACTCATGACAGGAGGACAAACATCAAACCACAGATTCATTCTTTCACTTGTTTGGTTTGGGGTGGGGCAGCAGCAGTTTGAGGGCAGGCCTTCTGGAAACCCACATTCTGGAAACAGAAACAGACGCCCAATTCAGCCACCGAGAGGCTGTGCAGATTCTGAAGGCAACCCACCTTGCCTCTCTGGTTAATTTCGGTGGGATACTGGAGTAAAGTGAGGTCTGGGTAGCAGACACAGCCCCAGCTGTGGTAGGACTGCGTTCGGCTGCCTGGGGCACTGTCACTCCTGCGGGCCCTTGATGTCACTAGGAGACCCAGCAGTCCTGGGGGAGGAGGGAGCAGTCAAGGAAGAGGGTGCAGTGTCTGGGAGGAGATGCCCATTTGAGATACAATTCAGGATGAAAAAATACATCAAACTCTACAGCTATACAGACCCAGAGTCAACTCCGAGCTCCCCCATTCCCTCTCTGGGTGATACCAGGCCTGTCTCTGAGCCTCTCTGAGCCTCCCAGGCTTTGTGAAGAGGTCCAAGGGACCCTGCTGTTCTTGATTGCTGCATCCCAAGTACTTGCGCACATTAGACGCTCAGTAAATATTTGTTGAATAAATAAAAGAGCAGGCATTAGAGCAATGGCGAGATGCTACTTGGGTACCTGCTGAATGGGCCACAATGGAAACGGTTTGATAAAAACCAGTACTGGTGAAGGCATGGGGAAGCACATAAGGCCCGGTGCCACTGCTGAGAGGGTGAACACGCACAGGCACGCGGGCGGGCAAAGGACAGTGTCCATTCACGTGTTTCTCACACGTGTGCTGAGGTGCTCGCTCTACCGGAAGGTGCAGAGCCACATTGTTTGCAAGAGCAGAAAACTGGAAACAATGTATGTGCCCATCCACCCAGGATAGCTAAATGAACACTGAGGAGGCAATTTAAAAAATATCGTGTAGTTTTTTAAAGGAATGGAGTTGATCTATATGTGATCTATCCAGGTTGCCAGGATATGTTGTTGGGCGAAAAGGGCAATACAGAGAAAGATACAACATTTATAGAGGAAAAAACTCTACACAAAGCAACACCGTATTCTTATGGGCGAAAATGCAGTATGCAAAAAGATCTGGAAGGACACACGTCTGGGTAGGGAAATGCTTAAGTTATTTTATACAAGGAAATGATAAAGTAAATTAAGGGAGAGAAAAGAAATGTGCATCAGTGAAGCATCTAGTAGGTCAGCAGGTGCTCAGAGAAGCTTTGTTGACTCTGAAAAGAGATAATACAAGAATGTTGAGTATAATAAACTCTGCTACTGCAAAATGCTATCTTCACTCAGGCCAATGGTATCAGACCCTTTCTGGGCTTGATAGTCTGGGCAAGGTGACTCAGAAGGCTCTCCCCAAAGGGACTCAGGGCCCTGAGGCAGGGAGAGGCTAAGTCCAGCCCAGAGCCTTCCGGCAGCCAAGCCTCTGCCTGTAAACCATCACGGTGGCCCTGAGTGCCTCTGCCGCTCAGCTTAGGCTCATCTCCTGCCACCTGCCACTCAGGTCCTCAGTTTTTTTCTCTAGACCTGCGTCTGTGCTGTGCTCTGCCAGGAGTGGTCTCCCTTCTTTTCCTTGGGCTAAGTCCCACTTGTTCTTTAAAATTTAGGTCAAGGATCACCTCCTTCCAGAGCCTGCGCAGGGCCCTGCTGGCTTGGCCAGGTGCCGACTCTTACACCAGCAGACACTGGGCTTTGCCATGTCATGGGCCATGGTCAAGTCTGCTGCTGGTCAGTGTGCCCGAAACGACATGATGGCTCCTCACACTGAGAGAACCAGGCCTAATTCAACCTCTTGCCATGGCTCCCGCCACCCTCAACAGCTTTCCCACAGCGAGGGGTCAATGAGCTGAGGAGTCTTCCTGCCCTGGCTCTCTATGTGCCCAGCCTGCCTGTGTCAGTTCTTGTGTCTAATCTCAGAGATTCTGCAAATTCTTTTTCCCTCTCTATGTCAACTGCCAAGGGTATTTGCTGCTGCTTCTTGTTGTTAGCTGCTGAAAGCTAATTTGCCACTTCAGAAATGGGGTAGGGTGGGAACCAGAGCAGCGTTTTAGAATAGTGGGGGAAAATAGTTGTGAATAGGTTCGGGCAAGGTCCTGAGGGATTTGCTGATGAAAAGGTACTGGCCTTGCCTTGTGAAACAGTTCTTAGAGCTACCCGATGAAGCCGATTTGCCTGAAGCCACAGTGCTGATAGGGGTGGGGTGGGGACCTGCGACTGGAACCTGGTCTGTCTGGACTCCGCAACCAGTGCTCTCAGAAATCCTCTTTCCAGCCCCTCCTTTTTTGGAATTATTAACACAATAATAGTGGCTACTTTCGGAAAGCTGGTTAGTACCAGCTACTTTTCATCTCTGACCAACCTCTCCTTCCCTCACCTGCCACGTGGGATAAACGGGCTGCCGGAAGGCTCTCTCTCCTCACGCCTCTCCCGGGCTGCGGAGGAGCCAGCCTGTCATCACACTGGAGCCCAGCCACCGGCTCGCGTCACCACTGCCTGGCCTCTCGGCCTCCTCTGTCCAAGAGGAGGAACTCCTTGGACTCAAGCGTCCCAGCTAGCTGCAAAGCACCCCCCCTCCACTAAAGCACATACTCTTTCCTGCTGTTGGGAGGGGCTCGGACTAGGGTCTATGCACACAGTGAAGTGGGGCTCCCCCAGACACCTTCACCAAGTTCCTCCAGCTCCCTAAATCGTGCTTCTCTCATCTGGTAAGTGGCAACACCTAATATGCAAAACCATGAGAAAGAGAAAATAAGACAATACGCAAAAACATCGTCACCCGCAAATGGCGATCCCCTTCCCAAGGTCTCCAGTGGTGTAATGGCTGATCCCAGAGGTCAGGCCTCCCAAAGCATGAATGTCCCAGTGCTTCCTTAGAGGAGTCTTGACACCCATTTCAGGGGTAGGGTGGTGACATTCTGGGTGGGGGAAGTGGGCTCAGGGTCAGCTGTGAGGTATGTCCCAAGGTCCCTACTGTAGGTCATCTTGGCTAAAGCCCAAACTGTCTGGAAGGTCCGCAGCCAAAGGGCTCTTTCCACACTCAATCCTACGGTGTCTCCTGGGCTTTTAGGTTTGTTTCCTGCAGTCAGGGTGAAATCCAAACCCCTCCTACCTCCCAGCAAGGCCCTGCCCCACCCACTGGCCAAGCCCTAGGCCTCACCCCTTGTTCTCTACAGGTCTCCTTTCTGATCCTGCAGCATGCCACTGTACTCCCACCTCAGGGCCTCAGCACTGGCTCTCCTACTTGCAGTCCTTGTCACTTGCTTTTAGAAAGACCTCAGTTCTCATGTCACCACCTCTAAGAGGCTGCCCTGACTACATTATCTTACTCCTCCCCTACCCCATAAACATCTTGTGACCCCCTTTCTCCATGTTTACTTCCCACATAGCACTTCCCACGATCTGAAAAGGCCCTGTGAATGTACGGCCTGTCTCCCCCAGGTCTGCTAGAGATCCTCAAGGCCTGAGTGCCTAGCAGACTGTAGGCCCTCCATAAATACTTACTGAACAAATACTGAAGAAGTGACATATTCCCTATATTGCAGATAAGGAAACCGAAGCGCAGAGAAAGTAAAGCCTCTCCCCTGGTCACATGAGAGCAGAATCCACACTCCCCACCCCACAGTTTGGGGCTCCCCAGAGGCACAGACTCCCATGGGAACTCCTGCGGCCCCAGAGGCAGAAGAGGGGTGCTGAGGAGAACTGGGTAAGAGGGCAGTTTCAGGATGACACATCCTGGCCAGGTGCTGCTTTTCCCAGCAGGACTTTGCCAAAGTTGGGGGGTGGGGAAACCCTACAAAATTGAGTTCTGAGGGCTGGGCCCCTTACTTCTGGTTTGCCAGGGCCTGCCAGGTTGGGGAGGAGAGCCATCCCACAGGTCTGGCTGTGGCCGAGCAAGCTGTGGACATAGGGCTGACCCTGTGACAAGAAGTCGCTTGCGCCGAGCACATTTTTTTTGCTTGGCACTTAGCTTCGGGCTTTGCAGGCTCTGCTGCTCTATGAGGTATGATACTTCCAGAACACTTCTTTTTTTTCCAGAACTCATTTTGCAGATGGGTCAAGTGAGGCCCAAAGAGGACAGCTGCTTGCTCAAGATTACACATCCAGGAAGCAGGAGACCCGGGGTCCAACCACAGCCCCGTCCTGCTGTGGACTCTGAGCTTGGGCTGCCATGCTGCCTGGCTCCAGGCGAGCCCAGCCAGTCCTTATGGGAGAAGGGCCAGGAGGTGGATGCTCGGCAATCAGCGTATTTCTTTTTCCTTTTTGGCATCTAGATTTGGTTTCGTTTTGAACTCAGGGCTTCAGAAAATGAAAACACAGCTATAGTAACCGTCAACGTTGGCACTGAAGAGAACCCACGTGGGTTAAGCAACTGGGGCCTGACTCACCACGCTTTCACAACCAGGATCAGCCAGGTTGGAGGGCGGGGCTAGTCTCATTGTGCAGGCAAGGAAACTGAGACTCACAAGGGCCCCAAAGCCACAAAGGGCGAGACGAAGGCTTAGATGCCAAGACCTGGAGCTCACCAAGCTCATAAATAAGAGGGAAGCTGGAAGACCTGCACCCACTCTTTCCCAGGCCGGTTCAGGATCCAAATGAATCTCTGATTTATGTCTGCGGCATCTACTATTTTTCCCGAAGACAGACCAGGATTTGAGAACACCAGGTCAGGGGGAGGGAGTTTACAATGCTGTGGGCAAGGACAAAAGCTCTGGGGTCTAATATCCTGTGTATTAATTTCAGCTCTGCCCTTTCTAAGCTGTGTACCCCTGGGCAAGTGACTCCCCTCAGCCTCAGTTTCTCTATCTGTAAAATGGGCAGGTTGGAATGTTGTATGCCAACCCAATGGTCTAAGGAATATAAAGCATTTATCACAGTCAGCTTAGGCCAATACATCACAGGTATCAGTAAATGAAATGAAGGAAGGGGCTCCACAGGGGTGGGTGGGAGGATATCAGCAAGATGGGAGGAGCAAGAGAAGGAAGCCCCAGCCCCGATGGAGAAGGGGTGACTCTCTCAAGTAGCTAAGGAGACTGTCCACAGGGGCTGAGGGCATACAGGCCATCAGCTATTTAGATCTCCTTCTGCCCAGAGGCCTGCCAAGGAGACACGTTGGCAGGAAGACAAGTCATGCAGGAGCCAGACCAGCCTGGCCACTTTCTCTGGGCCTGGACTACCTGGCCCGGAGAGAGAGAGAAAAAAAGGACGTGCTATCCCTCTCCATGGCCAACATCTAGGAGCCTGGCTTCCCCGGTGAACTCTTCTCCTACTCTGCCTGTGCCTCTTCTAACTGGCGCTCCCTGGGCTAGGACTTCTAATATGGGCATAGGGAATGGAGCCTGCGTCTGCGGGCTCCAATATGCTGCCGCACCCACAGGCACCCTTGGGTGACCAACAGCAACAACAAACACCTAATGAAAGCTTATTATAAGCCAGGGACTATTCGAAGCACTGGACCAACCCACAACCACTCATTGAATCCCCACCGGGAGGGGATTGAGGGGCTATGAGGGAGGTCCTATTATTGTTTCACAGGTGAAGAAACCAAGGCAGAGGGGTTCATTGCATGCTCAAGGGCACAAGGCTAGAAAGTTGATGAGGCAGAATTAGAACCCAGGTAGTCTGGACCCACCGTACAGCTCTGGAATGACCACAGCACCTTACCACTGGCACTTGCATGGCTCTGCATCTTTGGCACCCTCTTCACACAAGTATATGCACGTGCACGCACACACAAATCAGGACCACCACATCAATGACCAACACTGGCTGTTGTCACACACAACTCAGGGAGCCAATGGAGTCCTAAGCAAGATAGATTCTGGGCCACCTCCTGTGTTCAGGGGAAACTAGAGGGGGAAAACACCAGGCAAGTAGGCAAGCAGGAAAAGCAGGCAGCAGGGCTTCAAGGAGAGGAGCTGGCTAGGCTGCTTGAGAGCTGCCTGTAGAGGGCAGTGTGTGCCAGTGTGAGGCCAGCCACGGTGCCCTGAGCCAATGAGACTACCTACGAGCCCCAACACTTATTTGCTCTTCCTTTCCTTCAAAAATACGTGTTCCAGTCAGGTACCTACTCAGTGCCTTTCTACCACAGACAGGAACACTGGATCACATATAAATGTATAAGTATAACCCACACCACCATCCCCACCCCAAGCCCCAGGTGTGAGTGCCAGGTGGAAGCACATGCTTGACTGAGAGTGGGAGGGGACTCTACAAGGAAGAAGCTGGGGAAGAGGAGGGCTGGCCAGAATAAAACAGTAGGTTTTAAGAGCCACCACATGAACCATCTTTTCATTGGGCTCGAAAGTGCACTTAGAGGTGCAGAGCTGCTCTCTCATCAAAATAAAAGGAGGAGGATGAGCCTCCTCCAGAGCTTCCCATCTGCCAATCACTGCAAATCAGAGCCCCTCCCCGAGCCTCAGTTTCTCCACCAGAGGACAAGCCAAGTCCTCCCAGTACCTTGCTGGGCCCCACCCGGTTTCTGAGGAACTCGACCCGCAGTGGAGGTGCCCCTCCCGCGCTACCAAAGGGTTCCTCCGAAGCCTTGTGGTCAGGCCACGACTTCCTGGGAAGCCCAAGCTAAGACCAGGGACAGCGGCGGGCCAGGAGGAGTGCGGGGGTGGGCCCCCACCCCCCAGGCTCATGCACTACGGGGTAAGGGCAACAGTCAACAGCCGCAGTCCCGAGTGGTCAGAGCCTGGGATCTTCAGGCCGGACCCCAGGTCGTGTGGAGGGGTCTGGCTCGAGCAGAGTAGAAGACAGAGATCTGCCGAGTTGGGTGCTGAGACACCTGGCGGGGAGAGGTGTGTCAGGTCTAGTCCAGAGCATCCTAAAGGGCGAGGCTGCAGAAATCTGCGACCGAAGGCAGGGGAGCGAAACAGGGGCACCAAGTCCAAAGGAGGCATCCGACAAGTGGCTAGGGGGTTCAGGGTCGGGGCCAGAGACCTTGATGTAGGGTTCCTAGGAGAGGTGCGATGTTTAGCCAGGGCAGGGGGCTCCCAAGGGAGAGTCTCCAGTGTATGCAAAAGGTCGAGCTGGTGTGGCTTCCAACGGTGAAAAGGAAACCGAAAGTGGCGCGGAAGAACAGAGCCTGCAGGGGGGTGGAGCCTGTAGGAGGCGGGGCCTCCTGTAGATGGGCCCCGCCTCCCCAAGCCGACTTAAAAGACTGGTGCAGGGGCGGGCTCCGAGCAGAGCGAGCTGCGGCCGTGGCAGCTGCACGGCTCCCGGCCCCGGAGCATGCGTGAGAGCCGCCCCGGAGCCCCCTGCCGCCCCTCCCGCGGCGCCCCTCGCCCTGCCGCCAGGTGAGCTGGGCACTGGGCAAAGAAGCGGGAGGGAGAGGGGGTAAACTAAAGGACAGCCGAGTGCCAGACTGGCCTCAGGGCTGCCACGCCCCTGGCCCCCGCCGGCTCCACCCTGGCAGCCCCCCGCGCGTGGGGTTCCCGCAGCACAGCTTTTCTCCAGCCTTTGCCCAGATCGCTCGGAAGAGGTGCCAATCCCCCGCCTGGCCAGCAGGCGGCGAGCCGAGGGCCAACCCCATAGTCCAGGCAGGCTTCTCCCTGGCAGCTCTCTCCACGCCCCCCTCCGCTTATCCAAACTCTGAGCGGCCTGGAGGCTGGACCCTGCCCCCACCAAGTCCCCACCGCCTGGAAGTGCTCTGTGTACCGGGAAGTGTATTTTCTAGCCCACCAAGGCTCTAAGGAGCCGCACGTAATTGGTCCTATGCCCTCGGCCCTTTAGGGTCGGCGGCTCAGCCTTAAACTCCACACACTCCCAGCTGCCTCGCGGCCCCTCACCTGTATAGCCCTCCCAAACTCTCCACTCACTGCCTCTGTCTCCCCTATCAGCGCACCCCCGGACGCTATGGCCCACCCCTCCTGCTGGCCCCTCGTGTAGGATGGTAGCACACAATCAGGTGGCAGCCGACAATGCAATCTCCACGACAGCAGAGCCCCGACGGCGGCCAGAGCCTTCCTCTTCTTCCTCCTCGCCTGTGGCCCCTGTGCGCCCGCGGCCCTGCCCGGCAGCCCCAGCTCCGGCCCCGGGCGACACGCACTTCCGCACGTTCCGCTCACACGCCGAGTACCGGCGCATCACCCGTGCCAGTGCACTCCTCGACGCCTGCGGCTTCTATTGGGGACCCCTGAGTGTGCACGGGGCGCATGAGCGGCTTCGCGCAGAGCCCGTGGGCACCTTCTTGGTACGTGACAGCCGTCAGCGGAACTGCTTCTTCGCCCTCAGCGTGAAGATGGCCTCGGGCCCCACAAGCATACGCGTGCACTTCCAGGCTGGCCGCTTCCATCTGGATGGCAGCCGCGAGAGCTTCGATTGCCTCTTCGAGCTGCTCGAGCACTACGTGGCGGCGCCGCGCCGCATGTTGGGGGCCCCTCTTCGCCAGCGCCGCGTCCGGCCGCTGCAGGAGCTGTGTCGCCAGCGCATCGTGGCCACTGTGGGCCGCGAGAACCTGGCCCGCATCCCCCTCAACCCCGTCCTCCGCGACTACTTGAGCTCCTTCCCCTTCCAGATCTGACCGGCCGCGCAGGCAGCATTAACTGGGGCTCCTTGTTATTATTTTTAATTAATTATTATTTCCCTGGAACCACGTGGGTACCCTCCCCGCCTGGGTTGAAGGGAGCTGGGGTTGGGGGCGCTAGGCCCCTCCCCCTCTTCGGCTGGAGACGAGGCCGCTGACCCCTCCCCAACTCTTGGGGGCGTGCCCCCTCCTGGTGCTCCCTTTGGGTCCCCCTGGTTGTAGTAGCAGCTTAACTTAACTGTATCTGGGGCCAGGACCTGAACTTGTACCTCCTACCTCTTCATGTTTACATATACCCAGTATCTTTGCACAAACCAGGGGTTGGGGAGGGTCTCTGGCTTTATTTTTCTGCTGTGCAGAATCCTATTTTATATTTTTTACAACCAGTTTAGGTAATAAACTTTATTATGAAAGTTTTTTTTTTTTTTTTAAAGAGAAATGGTTTCTAGAGCTTGTGCTTTGGTCAAAGGTTTCCCTTGGTTTTGAATGGGTCTTGGGGAAAGGGATCCTAAGACTGACAGTTTGGCTGGAAGTGGTGTGTGGTCCATGTTCCATGGCTAAGAACCCTGCTTGGTCCCGCCCGCCTCCGCCAGTCTGGGGTAAAGGAACCGTGGGTCTCGTTTTGGTGTTGTGTGTCTGGGTAAAATGGCAACTTGTGGTTGAACACTTAATGTGTACAAGGCCCTATTCGGACCTTTACCTGCTTTCATTTACTTAGTTCTATTGAGACGATTCTATGAAGTAAGGCTGTTAACCCATTCTACAGAAAACAAGTGCAGGGGGAGATTTGCCTTTGGTCATTCCTGTGTTAAAGAAGACACTTGGGCCTTTTTTGGCTGTCCACACAGAATCTGTTTGAACTGGATGACAGAGAGAAATTTCCATCCTGTGACCACAATAACTTCCAGGAAGGGAGGGGGAGTGGAGGCTTGATGAGTTTTTAGAAGGAGGTGTGGCACATTCTGAACTCAGCGTCAAGGGTTCTCAACAAATATATATCTCAACATCTTAGATGGGATGGGGGATACAGGGTTGGGCCTGACTTCCCTCTTCCCGTCCAGTTCTGTCTTGTGTACTTTTTGGTGAACGCACAACTTGGAGTCACAAAGAGGCTTTGTGGTCTGTGGTGACGGGAGGGCCCTGCTGGTGGCTTTGGGCAATTCCCTTTGCCTCTTGGGGCCTCAGCATGGACCTGAAAAATGGGCTTGCTAGAGCAGGTGGAACCCTCAGCAGCAGGTGTCCAGGCATCACAGAGAAAGTGGTATATCAGGAGCCAGGGGAGGGAAGGGCTGCTCCAGGATGCCTGTGGGGCTGGCCTGCATCACTAGAAAGTCCCCATGACATGGGTTTTATGGCTGCTTCTCTGTCTGTGACCAACCTGACAGATAAGGCATGCTGGCAGCTCTGCTGTGCTGCCATACCCAATGAATTGAGTCATTTTCAGGTTTAGGGTTAAGCAGACGTCACACTTCACTTTTAGAAGGTAGAACGGTCCTCTGCAGACTTGGACACGCTTATATTGGAGTGTCCTAATATTTAATAATACCCTTCAGACTTGAAAGTGTGGCAGAAAATTAACTTGAGACCTGAAGCTGCCCATACTTGTCTTGGATATTAAATAGTTTCCAGGCTTCAAAGTTAAGGATGGCCAGGAGAGATACAGGGTCTCAGAGAGCTTTGGAAATTTCATCCTTTAATAAGGTGGGATGGGAGGGAATGAGATGACGTCTTATCTCTGACTCCAAGGAATCGCTGCTTTTCCTTTTAACCACTTTCCTGCCCTTTGTTCTCTTCTGTGTGGATCAAGTTCTGTCCTTGTTCTGACTTTCCCTGTCTCCTACCTAGTCTGAACAGTGCCTGAAGAAACAGAAATCCAAGAAGGCAGTGCTTGGGCATACCACAGACACTTAGTGAGTACTTACTGGGTACAGGGCTCTGTGCTGCCTTGTTTAATCCTGACCAACTAGGCTGAAAGTTAGAAACCTCCTGTTTTACAGGTGGGAAAACTGAGACTTAGAGAGGCAAAGCAGGAGACACAGCAAGTGGTGGAGCCAGATGTTCAAACTCAGATTGTACTGCCTCAGAGGCTGGGGACCACTAGGTAACAGCCTCCCATGAGGACCTAACGGTTGCAATAATAACAACAGCAGCAGCTGCTAACATTTACATATGGTGTTGCTGTGCAGGCCCTATTCCAAGCCCCTAGTGACCTTCATTTCACCCTAGCCTTATGACCTACTATTAACATCCATTTTACAGATGAGGAAACAGGTCTTCATCTAAAGAGGGATGCCTTAGAAGGTAGCTGACAGTATTTTTAGGTTTCTTCCTCCTTTTAAAAAAGTTTAAAAACCACATCTTCATTACACAAACCCATTCCCCCGGATAAAACCAGGGGCAAAGCAGCTAAGAATGAAGACCCCTTTGATCACACTTCCCAGAGCTGGCCCCTTTTCTCTGTAAGTCATTGTTTTAAAAAAATCTATACTAACATGTACAGTGGCTTAGCAGGACCCAGAAGTCTCCGGAAGCTGCACTCCAGGCCCGTGAGACTGAGACCCCGTGCAGACACCAGTGCAGAGGAAAAGGGCTGGGGGTGGCGCAGCGTGTGCCATGTGGCTTCCCCAGCAGTGCAGATTCTCTCTCAAACCTCAGCTTCATGATTCAGCAGCACTGACGTCAATGTACAAGAATGAAAAGTGAGAGGAGGATTTGTGTGGGGAGTGATGGGCCAGGGGCCCAGGGGCTGCTGAGGAGCTACCCTCCCCAGTGAGAGCTGCTGATCTGGGCAGCATGGGGCATAGAGAATGGGAAAGGGGCAGCTCTTCAGCGTGATGGGGACTGCATGCAGGTGCAAGAACACTTCAACCCGCATCAAAGCCACCCCTGAGCCAGGGACTCTGGTCCCCATTATAGAGATGAGGAAACAGAGGTGCAGAGAAGTAGTCACTCAGGGACACACAGTTCAAGCGTGGTAGCCAAGACCTGCACCAGGTCTATCCCACCCTACAGACCATTGGTTTCTTAAAGAGTGAGGGCGGGAAGGGGGAGGAATGCTGGGGAAATGCATGTTCCTAAGCTTCACCTCAGCCTGCTTGATCCTCCTAAGCTTATGAGTAGAACTGTTATTGTCCCAGAGCCAGGAAGTGGAGCACCGAGCCTCTTCCTGAGGTTGTGCACCTAAAGCACTTAGCACACCACCTGGCAATACATCTCAGAATGATGCAGTGCTCAATAAATGATAGCTAAGCCCCTATAACACACATTCACTGGGGACCTACTGTGTTCCAGGCATTACTCTAAGCCCAAAGGATACAGGAATGAACAAAAGTGAGGGAGTCCTGTCCCTGGTCTCATGGAGTTCACATTCAGGGCCTCAGACAGTAAATTACTACACATGAAACTGAAGAACAAGAACATTTCAGGTCGTGACAGTGCTCAGATGAAGACTCAACAAGGTTGGCTGAAGTGGGGGCAGGCGGGTGGCAGGGGAGAGTGACGTATTTTAGAAAGAAAGGTTAGAAGGGCGCCTCTAAGGGGACCCTGAAATTTTGCCTGGAATGACAGGATGGAGCCAGACTGGGAGGCAGGCACTCCAGGCAGAAAAACAGCAAATGCAAAGGCCATCAGCTGGGATGAGTTCAGTGCATTCCAGAGGCTGGCCAAGCTGGAAGGCATCAAGTGAAGGCAAGGAGCAGATGAGCTGGAATGGGTAGGGGCAGCGGGCAGGGGCCAGAGTCCTGCAGGCCATGGTAAGACGAGTGGATTTGGAGTGTGATAGGGAGCCTGGAGGTGACCTGATCTACTCTGTGTTGTGACTAGATCCTCTGACTGCTAGGTAGAGATGGACTAAGGCAGGGAGGCCTGGGGAGACAGCCTAAGCTTCTTGCCTGTGTGTGTACTTGGGGATGGGGTGGAATGGAGGAGGCTGTGGCTCATTCTTGGCCAGACCCCCTCAGTTCCAGCCAATCAGGCCAACAGCAAGGAAGGGACAGCCACAGGAATGCTGAGACCTGGCTGAATGCTGGGACTCAGGATGAGGCAGGCCTCAGTCAGAAACCCCAAGTATGACCAGACCCCAAGCGTGGGTCTGAAGAGAGCCCCAGGGCATGGGCCCCAGACTCCAACGTGGGGCTCCTTCCAGCAGTGTCCACCTGTGCAGCGCAGAACTTGCCTCAACTTTGGGGAAGGCTGCGTAAGACCTCAGAGGAGATGGATCAGGCTGACGCAGGGTGGGTGTGGCCAGTATTACCTGGAGACTTGCTTTGCATCCCCCTCACCTGGCCTCCACCATCATCATCCAGACTCTCCTGGGCTAGGAGGTTTCCCGAATAACAGGCTTGGCCTGATTTGGGGCGGGGCGGTGGGAAGCTCAAAGTCCCTCAGAGAGGGGATGCAGTTTTCAACAAAGCAAATTCACACGGGGACAATGGTGCCCCAGGAAGGCGCTCAAACTGTGCTGCCCAACCCTGGTCCTGGCCCTGGAACCTGCCAGACAACCTTTAGGAAAACTCGGGTTCCACACTTTACTCCAACTGTCTGGCCCCAGTACGAGCCCCTACCATCCCCCACACACATCCCCAACGTGGGGTCGGGCATCACCAAGCCCCAGTCCTCC
>PVJI01007923.1:52673-74815 GCA_004026765.1 Micronycteris hirsuta
CACACTGACCCTTGCCTGCTCCAACCTTAGGTCTCTAACACTCTTTTTCTCACCTGGATATGCGATTAATAATTGTACTCATCCCAAGGGTGAAATTAAGTAAGAAGATGCCTGTAAAGTGCTTTGTACGTGATAGGTATGTAATAATTGGGATTGGCCGTCTGTTTCTTGACTCTTGCATCGCTGCTGTTTTAAAATAATGCCATTCATTGAGCACCTCATGGGTGCTAATACTTCCCCCAGTTTGCATCGTGAGGAGACAGGCTCAGAAAGGTGAAGGAGTTGCCTCATGCATGTGTAAATGGCGGAGCCAGAGTTTGACTCCAGGGGCTTGATGCCCACGCTCACGATCTTACCCACCGCAAAGCTCAAAGGTTCATGGGTTTATGCTTAATTCCTAACACCTAGGACCACCCTGGAGGATGTTTTTGAACCAGCCAGGGCTCAGAGCAATTTTACTCACCTGCCCTTTCTTCACAGCACAGTCTGGGGAGCTAGGAGAGACAATGGGCTGATAACTGCAAGGCTGCATCAGAATTTAGCGAAGGAGAGTGGTCAGGGCTGCTTGATCAGAAGGGATTCTGGGGAGTGGCCCTGGGATGGCCCTGGCTGCTCGTGGGGGGCCATGGATGCAAATGAGAATGGGCAAGGACAGGGAAGGTATGAAGCAGAGAGCTGGATCCTGTGCGAGGGCAGGCCTGGGAGAGTGACCGTCAGGGCTGGCCCCACCCGGGGACCTGCAGGGGCCTGTGTGGTGAGACACAGACTCCCTTCCACATCAGGGTGCAGCTGGGAGGAGCAGTCAGAACATGATGAAGGAGAGGAGGGGGCAAGGCCTGACTAAATCAGCCCCTCCCCCCAACATTTCCCTCTGGTAGACAGCATGGAGGAGCAGACAGAGCTGGGACTCGGGACTGTGTGACCATAGTGGTCTCATCTAGAAAATGAGAATTGGATTCAAATAGACCCACTGCCCTGTTTCAAAAGGGTCGTGAGGATCAAATGATTTAATATAAGTGGAAACTAAATGAATCACCATCCAAATAAAAGAATTATAATAGTTATTATTTTTCATCACACAGGTTGCCCGGCTATATTTGAGTCAGCATAGCCATGAGGTCAGACAAACCTGGTCCCATGCCCAGCTGGCCGTTTGCTGGGAACTGTCACAGCCACCAGCTCACCACATCCAGTCTCCCTAGACACCAGGCATCATTCTATGTAATTCATGAACAGTATCTCATTTAACCTCATGAGAACCATATAAAACAGGTACAATTACTATTGTTATCCTCATTTTGCAGATGAGGAACCCGAGGTGCAGAGAGACTGAAGTGCCCAGGGTCACACACAGAGAGATGGCATGGCCCAGGGGGTTCTAACACCGGGAGCCCAATTTTATTGCCACTCCCTCGTTTTCAGCTCTAAACTGAGCTTAACAAACTATCGACACTGGAGCTCCTCTTTTATGACTTTTGCCAGATCTATTCTAGTTCCAGTTGTTCTGTTATTCAATTATTATTTTCCTCAAATCAAGTCACTTGATTTGTAAGTTTTCTGTAGGGGGAAACATCATTACCATACACAGAAAGCCAGAATCACCTGCCACAAAGAGGTAACCCTTGCAAAAATGCAATGAAATTCCAACGGTGTTAGTGAATTTGAGCTAGATGTTGGTGTCTTGCTCTGCTTTGAGAACAGATCTACTCTGTGTTTCATTGAAAAGGGGAGGGAGAGGGAGAGGAAGAGAGAGAAGAGTTTCAAGTGTCATGTGTTTAAGACACAATAGCACCCATATGAGACTTTCTTCTTGACTTAAGCAGAAAGTCAACAAGAGAATTAAAATAGGGAATTGCTGTTTCACATCAGGAGCAGAGCTCAATGTGTTATAAAACTACCCTATGTCCCACCTAAACCCATCATCCAGAGACCCTTCAGGGGACACATCCCACACCTGGGAAACACTGCCCAGCTTGGCTGCCAGCTGTGTGCCGTGGGCAAGCAGTCCCTTTACCCACTCTGAGCCCCGATTTCCTCATCTGTGAAATGGGGTAAGCATCCAGATCTCACAGGGTATAGAGGATTAAATGGAAGTGCTTGTAACTTGTTAAGCACAAAGTTGGTGCTCTATGAGAGTCACCATGCTGGCAGGGCAGCTGGGTGCTGTCAGGAGCCCTGACCCCTTCCCTAGGCATGAATAAGTGACCCAAGGCATGTATAAACTAAAGGTCAAATGAATGAAGGGGAAGCACCAGTGGCTGAGCTGAGCAGCAGGCCCTCAGGCCCGGCGTGGCTGGGGCCAGTGGCCGTGCAGGACCTGTCCAGGCTCCAGGGCTGGTCCACGTCCCAAAGTGTGGCTGTGCCACCACTTGACCCTGAGAAGTCATGCCTGCACTCCCCTCCCCTCCCAACCAATATCTTGGGCACCTACCTATTCCACTCCGGCCCCAGAAAACTGAAAGTGAAAGCCATCCTGAGCTTTGCCCTAGCCTTCCTGTCCCTCAGCTGGTTTCTTAGAAATCAGCCGCCTGCACTTCCAGCTGCAGCCTGGACTTCCTCCCTCACCCAAGGCACCCCTTCCCAGTGGGTGCCACGCTGCCAGCAGTGATGAGGCCAGAGACCTGTGCTGGAGCTGGGGACCATAAACCATTGGGGTTATGCATTCATCCCACAAAGGTTTATTCAGCCTCCTGTGTGCCAGCTGTGCAGGGAGCAGAGGAATCTGAGCCATTCAGAGAGTTGGAAGAAAAAGGACTTGGCCATGGTTTCAGCATCACCCTATCTGGGCTTACAGGAAGGTGGTGGAGGGTTTGTTTGCTGGGGGGCACCAAAAAAACCCTAATTAGGCCTAGGAGTTATGGGGAGGAGAGTGGGAGATGTGGAGTTGGGGCGGCTCCTGAGGCTCGCTGTCTGAGTCTTCCAATGTGACGGGGAAGGAGTACGCCCTGGCAGCCTCGGTGGGAAAGAGCACGCAGGCAGAGGGAACAGGGATCTATCTTATCTCTCGTAATCCATGGAACTTCCCAAGAAGTAGCAGGTTTCTCCTTTTTTTGCAGGTGAAGAAACTAAGGCTCAGAGAAATGTAGTGATCACTTCCCAGGACCTCACAGCTCTAGTGGAGATCAAGTGCAGCCCATGTGACTGACCTCTCCTACTCGGGTCCCTCACAGCACCGGGGACCCCTGCCATGGCTGTCTTGCCTGGAGCGCTCTTTCTGCTCCAGGCCTTGGGCTCCCACACACCTCATTTAAATCTTTGGCACCACTCTGTTGGGAGGAAAAATAAGACTGAGAGAGGTAGTGACCTGCCTAGGTCACACAGCCTGCTGGGGAAGAGCTGGGATTCTCACCCAGGTGTCTGGGATCCCAGAGTGCCCCTTCCCTCCCCAAATGAGATATCTGGGCCCTCACAGGACACAGACCTGAGCTGACAGTCTTTGTCTTGACATTTCAAAGAGGTGGAAGGAAGAGCAAGTACAAAGCCTCTGCAGCTGGAAAGCAGGGTTCACATATGATGGGTACCAAGAGCTAGAGCTTTGCTCTGAAGAAACTGCCCAACCAGTTCTGCATGGTCCTGAACGGGCTGTCAGTCACAGAGCCTTAGCCACAGGTGAACATGGACCAGACTTGGCCAATGAGAGGTCCCCATGCCCGGGTTCAGGTCTAAGCTGCACCAATAAGAGATCCTGCTGGGACTTGAATGCTGAAACAAAAAGAAACTCTTTCCTCTAAGCTGGGGCCTGCTGGCAACCATTGTGCCCAACGTGTCATCAAAGTTGGAGAGACCTGAGGCACTGCATGAATGCCTGCATCCAGCCATGCCTGAAATCCACCTCTGGACTTACCTATTACACATACCACAGGTTTCCCTTTTTGCTTATGCTTGTCTGAGTTATGTTTCTCTCACTTGCAGCCCTGTGTCCTGGGTAGTCAGAGTTTGAAGAGCAGTAAGGGTCAGGGGTCAGGTCTGTCTGGAACAAAGGGTGAATGAGTGGTAAAGAGCAATGCATCCTAGGAAGAGACAAAACAACTGCTGGTCTGGCAGAGACAGACCAGTTTTGCCAGGACTTGGGGCCCACAGTGACCCCCTCTCACTGATGTCTGTCTTCGAGGAAAGCTGGAATGCAGACACTTTCACACTTCCTGATTCATGTTTGTTCTCAATAACTTACTTTTTTTACTTAGGAAAAAAAAGTCCACAATAAAACAAAATTGTCTTCCCAGTTTTAAAAACAGACTTTATTTTTAGAGCAGTTTTAGGCTCACGTCAAAGGTGAGTGGAAATCCCAGACTCCCCACATGCCCACGGCCCCACACACGCACAGCCTCTCCCACTGCCGACGGCCCGTACCTGTCCACATCACTTTTAGATTTCCACATGTTTTTAAGTGTTTAAAAGATTCTACCAAAACGTTCTCTTCCTGATTCCTGCAGATACCTATATTTTTTCTTTAAAAAAAGACACCGTCCTTTCTGACCCATATTGTAACCTACTTTTTCTACTTAGCATTTCATGAGCGGTTTTCCAGATTGCTGGTTGACGAGCTAGGGAGGGCTGTGCCCACCGAAGTTCCCATCAAGGAAGCCGAGGGCCGGCAGACCAGGGAAGGGGCCATTGTCGACCTTGTGATGCGCATTTCATCAGGTGCTCTCAATTGTCCACTGAAGGACTTTTTCTTTCATTTTTTTACATTTTAAAAAGATTTTATTTATTTATTTTCAGAGAAAGGGGAAGGGATGGAGAAAGAGAAGGAGAGAAACATTGATCAGTTGCCTCTCAAGTGCCCCAACCAGGGCCCTGTGTCCTGACTGGGAATCAAACCAGCAACCTTTCGGCTTGTGGGATGACACCCGACCCACTGAGCCAATCAGGGTCTTTTCCTTTTTCATGGATGGAAAAGCTGCTGTTCAGAGTCGCTCTGGTTGGGGGCCCTGGGTGGGTCGGGGAGGGACTGCTGGTCAGAAGCCATGAAACTGGGGACAGCAGGGGACTCTGGGAGCTCTGCCATGAGAAGAGGAAGACCAGCCATTGAGGAGCCCTCTGAGATGATGGGCTGGGGCTAAGGAGCTACTGTGTGTTGGGCAGCTCCATATACCCCCCATCTCAGTTAATCCTTCTTACTACCCTAGAGGGGTGGGACTATAATTATCCCCATTTCTCAGATGAGGACATTGAGGCCCAGAGAAGTGAAATAATTTGCCCAGGCTCACACAGTTTGCTTGTGGTAAAACCAAAATTGGACCTCATGAGGTCTGAATCCAGACAGAAGCACCAACACCCAGGCCTTGGGCCTCTGACTTTGTAAATTGTCTGTTACACACGCACACACATGTGCACCAACTGGATGAGCAGCCTTGGGTTGTGTGTCACAGGGCTCTGGCCTCAGCTATGCCCTACCTTCCATCTTCCTGGATTCCTTCACAAGAATCCAGACAACCTGCTTATCGCAAAGACAGTGAACACACTGGGCAAGGGTCAGGGTCCCAAACGAGCCCTGGATTAAGACATTGCAAGGGTACCAAGGTGAAATTTAAGAAATTAATACAGCACTGGCTGGTGTGGCTCAGTGGATTGAGTGCCAGCCTGTGAACCAAAGCGTCGCTGGTTCAATTCCCAGTCAGGGCACATGCCTGGGTTTCGGGCCAGGTCCCCAGTAGGAGGTGCTTGAGAGGCAACTACACATTGAGGTTTCACTCCCTCTCTTTCTCCCTCCCTTAATAAATAAAAACAAAATCTTTTTTAAAAAAGAAATTAATACAAAGTCCTAAATAAGAGTTAAAAGATCAATTGCCCAATATGGGTTGATTCCGGGCCCTAAGACTTAGTTGAGTGTAAGCTCAAGATTAACGGTGAGCACAGGGTTCACTCACACAAGTTAATGTGGCAACAGGAGCTTCCCTCAGGGATGCTGGGAACGAAGTGACCCACAGTGACAGTGTCGGCTTATGCACCTCGTGTAACACGAATGTCGAGCCCTTGGATCATGCTTGCATCTGGTGCATGCTCAGGAATCATGGGTGACAGTGAGTGTTGGCGACAATGAAGAAGCTTGCACCCATACCGGGCACATGCTGCATGTTCAGTAAATGGAAGTTGCTATGGGCTTGGCAAGGGGAGAATGGGTGGAGGGACTGGTGACGTTTGGTGTCGTTATCATCATTGGTGCTATCCTGTTAGGGGACAGAAAGTATGTGTTATAATGTAACACAAGGGCTATTTTTATCTAGCACTCGTTACATACAGGCACTGTGCTAAGCACTTCACAATGTCTTACTTAATTCTTAAAATAGTCTTCTGGGTGGATCGTGTTAGGCTTGAATCATATGAAATTGCTGTTTTTGTAGGTCAAAAACACAAAAGCATTGGCAATTTCACACGGTTCGATCTAACGCCAACTTCATTTCTACAGATTAAGTTAGCCCCATTGGCAAGGCTTGGTGGCTTCTGCCTCTTCAAAAGGTTCAGGTTTTGTCCTTGGTTCCCCCTTTTCATCTACCTGTCATTCTGGGTACCCATGTGCCCACCACCCCACCCCATTGTGGCCAGATCTATATTTATAGCTCCGGTTTCTGTGAACTGGGGAATTGAGGAAGTGACTTATTCCAGAGTCATCACAGCCGCCTGGAGATAATGGCATCCACGAACCCTAAGTCTCTGAACAGCCCCCCTGCCCCTGCCAAAATGGGACTCACCCCCACCCTGGATTTCCAAACCAGCAAGACAGGATCAGAAATTGTGCCTGCCAAGTGTCCACTCTGGGGGGCAGATGAAATGGATGGGAGATTTATGTCCATTTTGCTGCCAGTAAATCTGTGCCCAGCCTGATGGCCAAGTGCCCTTGGCAGGAGCCGTGAGGAGAGGAGGTGGGTTTCTGGATGCCCGGGGTCCCAGCCTGGTCCAGCCAGGCCTGTGCCTCCCAGAGGCTATCAGAAAGTCCCTCTGGACCAAGCCTGACCCCGCCCCCCAACACCCTTGCCCCAGGGATGCTGCTGAACTGACAGCCAAGCTTTAGGGGTTCTGCGCCTGGACGGGGGGAGTATTTCCAGGTAGTCAGACTGAGATAGAGGGTGGCAGCTGCGGAGACAGCGGAGGAGGAAAGGGGCAGCCTGGTCCCCGCTGCTCACAGCCCGCCTGCCAGGCACAGCCGGTCTTCGGGGAAGTCGCCGAGTCGGAGTTCCAGGAAGCGATAACGCTTGTTGAAACCTCTTTCTTGTGGCCTGGTCTCGTCACATGGCTTGGTGAGGACCAACGTCAGGCAGGGCCACAGGTCTGGGCAGGCTTGCACTCCGGCAACTGCTGCCACCCTCTTCTGTCCCCAGAGGTTGAAGGGGGAGGTGGGGGCTGGGCAGGAAGGTGGGCATTTGCGCCGCCCCCCCTCACACACACACCTGGCACAGGCTGAGCATCTTCTGTGAGCATCCCCCTTGTGGTAAGTTTAGCCTCCGATTAGGCATTCAGCAAACGGGGCCGAGCGTGCCCAGGCTGTGGGGTTGCTGGGGAAGCAGATAGTAGGCTTGAGAAAGAGAAATTCTTCGCTCCCCTCCCACGCAGTCAGGGAGCGCGGCTTCATTGTTCCGGAGCAGGGCTTCTCCGCGTCGACGCGGTTTGCTGTGCGGGCTGTCCTATATATGGCAGGGTGGTCAGCAGCGCCCCAGCCTCCACCCACTGGACATCAGTATTCCCACTTTTCAGTTCTGACACCAAAAATGTCTTCAGACATGGCCAAACGTTCCCCGAGGGGCAAAACTAAATTCAGTGCCTAGCACATAGTAGGTGCTCAGGAATTAGTAGGTCCTCAACCTTGATGGATGAGCATATTTGGTGCATTTTATACCCCACCACCTGGCAGCACAGAGGTGCCAAGGAACAATTTGGGAGGCCCTTAGCCCTCCAATCTTTGTCAGCCCCCCACCCCACACCCCTAATAAACATATCGTCTAAATAAGAACTGTGCCGGAGGTCTTGCACTTGAGGGTGGCAGGCTGAATCGTGGGCAGGGTCAGGCCTGACACAAGGAGTAAGGGAAGGCCATATGCTCATCAGCAGGACACCCTTTCTCCCACCCTCCTGCTTGGCCCCTGGAAGCTGGCAGCCTTGCTTTCCCCAGGGCGGCTTGGTGGGAGTGCTTCTTCAGGGACCCTGAGCTGCCTAAGAGAAGACAGTTCAGATGCTGACTCCGGGGTCCTACAGTGACAACCGGATTCTGCCCAGTCACCCAGACGAGCCTCACCTGTTCTTATGCCCTGCTCACAGACAGGGAGCTTCGACCATCTGTTCTGTTTCCTGCTCTTCGATACTAAACCATAGCCAAGGGTCCCTGGGCCCAGGAGGTGAGCGGTGACAGGAGGCGGAGACCAAAAGCAGCAGAGGAAAAGGACTTCTGGAAAACAAAGCTGGTACAGGAACTTCCTCCAGACCACAAAACACCCTCAGAGAAAGAAAAGATGTCGCATCTATAAAACAAGAGCAAGAGGCTGTGTAAAGAGACATTTCCGAGATCAAGAAAGAACTAAAGAGATGAGAACGGAAATACAAAGGTCAATATTAGCATTGGAAGAGAAGGCTAGGAAGTCTCCCAGGAAGACAGATTGAAAATGCGTGAGAAAAGATAAGAAAAGTAGAAGATCGTTGCACCCGATAACACATCCGGCTCATGAGAGTTACAAAGAGAACAGAGAAAATGGAGGGAAAATTTTTCTGAAAAAAAAAAAAAAAAAAACCCAGATGTGAGCTTCCATATTGGAAAAGTTCATCAACTACAGTGTTCGTTTTCTCTGTGTACAAAGTTACCTGACTTTCAGTGGCTATGGCAGGCAGGGTTTTAAGATAGTCCCATTATTCCTGCCTACCCCTCAGGACATGCGTCTGATGGACTCCGCTCCTGCGGTCAGGTGGTGCCATATGGCATGATTCCTGTATTCACGGAAGATTGTCCGGGGGGCCCGACTTAATCACAGGAACCGTTGAAAAGCAAGAGCATTTTCTCTTGCTGGTGCCAAGAAAGGAAGTCAGAGATTTGAAGCACAAGAAAGATTTGAGGCTCAGGTGCTAGAGTGGAGGGGGAGGGGCCACACAGCAAGGAATGCAGGGCACCTCTAAAGCTGAGAGCAGCCCTCGGGCAGATATCTCTGAAGGAAATGGGAACTTCAGTCCTAAAACTACAAAAACTAAATTTTTCCAAAATCAAGAATGAGCTCGGAAGTAAATTTTCCTCCCAGAGCCTCCAGATTGGGAACTGATACTCCAGCTGACCCTTGGTTTTCGCCCCGTGAGAATCCTGAGCAGAGAATCCAGTCATACTGTCCCAAATTTCTGACCCGGGAAAGCGGTGAGATGATAAGTATGCATTATTTCAAGCTGCTAAGTTTGTGGTCATTTGTTACGCAGCAATTGAAAATCCATACAACTGTTTAAAACAGCAAACGTTGACCTCACACAGTTTCTGTGGGACACACTGGGCTCCAGAATTGCTGGCTGCTATTATTTCTGCTGCAATCATCCTTGTTTAGGTACTACTGGGAGGCAAATTGAAAATGAGAAAAAGCTATAGCAATGCAAATTTTCATTGCCTGAGAGAGCCTTTCAAACATTTCCAACTTGCCATCATTAAGCCTTAACCATGCAAAAGGTAGGTTTTGTTTCTTAATTGTGTGAGAGAGTAACCTAAGGCTCAGCAAGATGAGGAGACTTGCCTGGTGCTGCCAAGTGAGAAGGGGCAGGTCCCAACTCACCAGGACCCAGCGCTTCCAAGTCCAGGCTGTTGGCTGTAGTCTTCTGTGCAGCGGGCGGGTGGTGGTCCTTATGCAAAACAAAAAGGTGGAAGGTTGGGGGTTGTGCTTGGGGCCTGCCAGCACCCTTGAAGAGAGGAGCTGGGAGCCCCCAGCTCTGATCTGGCCCATTCTGGCATAGCAGGTTCACAGGGACAAAAAGATGTCCCAGGCATAGAGGAGATGCCTTCGGTCCAAGGAACAGAAAGCCTGACATAAGTGGCTCAAAGAGCTGGAAGGGTAATACCGTGTTCCACAGAAAGGCCAGAGGCCAGGTGGGTTTCTGAACTGGTGGATTCAGCAGCTCTCCCAGGCCACTGTGGACCCAGGCTCCTGCCGTCCTTCTGCTGTGACATTTCCATATTAGTTTCACATGAGGCTGGTTCTAGGGTGGCTGATGTAGTTCCAGATGTCACATCCAGAAGAAAACCAGAAACCTTTTCTCCTTGGGGCTCCCTCTTTGAGGAAGAAAACCTTTCCAAGAAAACCTTTCCCAGAAAACCTCCAGCAGCTACCCTCCTGTCTCATTAGCCAGAACTGGGTTCCTGCCCATTGTTGAAACAATCGCTGACCAGGGACTGGAACTTAGTTAATCAACATGGAATGAGTACTAGAGAAGGTGTCAAACTGATTGGAAAGAAAAAAAAAAAAAAGGCCCCAATCCATCCCTCCCTGTATCTGTGCCCTTGACAGTAATGACTTTGCTGCTTCTCTCATTAAGAAGCCTGTATCCCATCCAAAGAACCTGGGCTACTTTAGCCAATAGGAAGCGATAAAGTAATTGTACTGTTTCCTACCTAAACCTCAGGAGGCCTCTGGCTTCTGGTTCCGTTTTTGGGACTCTGCAACCACCGTGGGAACAAGCCTGAGCTGGCCTGCTGCATAATGAAAGGCCATGCAGGGGAGAGGAAACATCCAGCTGAGGCCACCCAAGACCAGCCAGCCCTGGCTGACCCATCCGCTGACAGTGGGCCCATGAGCGCACCAACTCAGATCAGCCTAGCCCTGCCCAGACCGGAAGAACCACCCAGCTACCCCACAACCCCCTGAGCAACAGTAAATGCTTATTGTTTTAAGTCACTCATCCTGGGGAGACCAGCTGTGCAGCAGTAGCTGCCTGACACAGGATGGACCACCTTGCACAGCTAACTACTCATTGGAGTCTAAGCCTTTCAGAGAAGCAAGAAACGTCATTCATCCATTGCCTATATCTTCCTGCCAACTCCTTGCAGGTTCTGCACTAGATGCAGGAAACACAAAGCCTGATAAGGCCTGCCTGGCCCCTGCCTCGGGAAGCCCCCAGTCTGGCTGGGAGACAGATTTGTCGTCTGAAGCTTATTGCCCTCCAGTAGCTGTCCACTGCGTGGGGAACAGGGTCTGACCAAAGTTTAGCGGGTTATGAGTTCTGCTTTTGCAGACCAGCCTCATTCCTTCCCATTCCCCTGCCCCTCTGCTCTTCCCCAAGCCCCACGCTCTCTGTTCTGGGCCTTTACGCTTGTTTGTTCTCCCTCTCTACTGCGATGGCTCGCCTTCCATGACTTATGAACACTATTCTCCTTTGAGACTCAGCGCCGCTGTCCCCTCTCCCAGGAGCCTTCCCAGAACCTCTTCCCACCCAAATCAAGAGCCCCCTTGGGCCACCGCAATCCCCTGGGCTTCCCCTAGCCCTGCCTTCGTCACTCTGCATTGTGACCCTCTCTCCTCCAGCACAGCTGCCTCACCTCACAAATATGGAAACTGAGGTCCAGGAGGGGAAAGTGACTTGCTCAAGGCAGAGCAGAGCTGCAGTTTCACTGCCCCACCTGCAGCCTGTGCTGCTCTCCTTTCCTTGGCACCCCAGCCCATGGGGGACCAGACATGGCGTCCAATTGGGGCGGGGGAGGTAAAGGATACCTGTGCTCCTACTGTGTGCCAGGTCCTGTGACAGAATGAGATTCCTGGGAGGTTCTCCTGGGAGCCTCCATCCTCTCAATGGTCCTGCAAGATAGGCACAAACAGCATTCCCCTTTCCAGAAGGAGACACGAGGCTCAGAGGGAGGAGGCTTGCCAAGGTCACCTGGCCAGAAAGGGACAGAATGGAGACTTGAATGCAGACCTCACAGCGCTCTGCGTCTGGCCCCTGCTATGGCTTTCGGGCTGAGTTGGGGCCAGCCATAGTGAGAGAGGGGCATGGAGAGAAAGCTGGGGCAGCAAGGGGGAGCAGGTGATGTCGGGGAACCACCGAGGCAGGAAGAGGCAGAGCAGAAAGTGAAAGGGGACAGTGGCCAAGAATAGCTGCGGGTGACAGAGTGGGGGACTGCAGATGCCGCCAGAGAGAGAAACCAGGATGGGCCCCAGGGAGGGAGGGGGTGGTGACCCGTCCCTGGGAAGCCGTGATGAGCTGTGGCTCCGGCTGACCCTGATGCCCCAAACTGTGGTAACAAAATTGGGGGTGAAGAGGCTGTCTGGGAAGGCTGACTGTGCAGACTTCAGCATTGCTGGTATCTATTACAATGGGCTTGGGAGGTTTGGGGAGTGACAAAGCCTGTCAAGTAAAAACAGGCTGTGAACCACAAGCCTGTGCTGCAAAGAAAAACCGATTTATTAGTATCTCTGTCATCATTGCCACTATCTCCAGGGGCAGCTGGGCATAGTGGTTAAGCAGCCTGGGTTCGATCCCGGCTCTCTGGGCCTCTGTTGGCTTTATGGGGGTGTCCCAGAGAGCTCAAAAAACATCTTGTATTCTCCAAAAACCACATCTATAGTGAACCACACACACACACACACACACACGCTTGCACGCGTGTGCAGAAAGTCCCTCCAGAATGTAAATGGCCCAATAGCAGAGACTTGCTTTTGCTCACTAGTGTTTCCAGTGCCTGGAGCTGTGAGTGGCTGGTGTATTACAGGTGCTCCATAAATGTTTGTGGAAAGAAAGAGGAGGGAGGGAGGGAGGGGAGAGGAGGAGGGAAGGAAAAGGAGAACACGCTATTTCCAGGTGTGGGGCACTCATCCTGTTTCTCTGTATTTTATGTTTTTATCACATTGCCGTGCACCATTTGTGTTGACTAAAAAAAGAAAGCCTTCCGGGACAGCCAAAGCAGGGGGCAGTGGCTTGTATGCTGTGATGGTCTTTCAGCTCAGGACGGCCCCGGGACTGCCCTCCTCGCTGCTGAGAGCTCTGGACACTAGCCTCTCCAGGGTCAGGCTGGGGGTGGCAGCCTTGTGGCCAGCAGGCAGCGAGAGGAGGGGACAGGAAACTCTACAGGACAGACTGTTCCCAGCCTACCGAGAACTGCGAGGCGAGAGGACACACTGTTCGGGGCTGAGACCTGCAGGTCCCAGCCCCGCCCGCCGAGGGGAAGTGTCACCAGAGTCCAGGGTGGGGACCTCTGCCCTGGCCTGGGGATCTTGTGGCTCCTCTGATCTCTACGAGGAACTCAGGGCCAGCTTGCTTTCCAGGAACGCTTCCTGTACCAGTGGCGAGGACTCCCAGCCGAGGTCTGGGGAGGCTGTATGACCTTGGACTTGTCCACATTCCTCACCTCTCTGGGCCTCAGCCTCAGCTTCCTTACCTGCAAAACAGAGAAAATAGGACATCCCTTGTGGGGCATTGTGTGTATTAACAGGGAAGTTCAAATCTTTTGTTTTATCATCAGTTACTCTTAAAAAAATTGCAGTAAAATATACATAAAACTCAGCATTTAAATTGTGGATTTCACACATTCGCAAGGTTGTGCAACCATCATCACTGTCTAGTTCCAGAACATGTTCACCCCCCCAGATGAAACCCCGTACCCATCAGCAGTCACTTCCCACCCCCCGCCCCCCAAACCCCTGGCAACCACTGATCGACTTCTCTTCTCTGTGGATTTGCCTGTTTTTGGCATTTCATGTAAATGGGGTCATACATTATGTGGTCTTTTGTGTCTGGCTTCTTACACTAAACATCATGTTTCCTGGTTCATCCATGTTGTAGCCTGTGTCAGTGCTTCTTTGCTATGAGTCCTATTTTAAAAGTATTTATCTTGCTTTGGCCGGTGTGGCTCAGTGGATTGAGTACTGGTCTGCAAACCTCAAGACTGGTGGTTCGATTCCCAGTCAGGGCACAAGCCTGGGTTGCAGGCCAGGTCCCCAGTAGGGTGTACACCAGAGGTAACCACACATTGATATTTCTCTCCCTCTCTTTCTCCCTCCCTTCTTCTTTCTCTAAAAGTAAAAATAAAATCTTTTTTAAAAAAGTGTTTATCTTTTTTTAAGATTTTATTTATTTTATTTTTAAACAGAGGGGAAGGGAGGGAGAAAGAGAGGGAGAGAAACATCAATGTGTGGTTGCCTCTCATGCGGCCTCTACTGGGGACCTGGCCTGCAACCCAGGCCTGTGCCCTGACCGGGAATTGAACTGGTAAAAGTATTTCTTGAGGTACAACATACAAACAGTAGTGTGCATTCATACAGACTGTCCAACTTGATATATTTTGACACAGGTTTATGCTCATGGAACTCCCACCTAGGTCAAGATCTGGAACATTTCTAGCACGTGAGAAGTTTCCCTCAGACCCCTGTGCCCCTTCTCCCCCTCATTCCCATCCCTGAGTGTTACTCCTCCAGGTACACTCCAAATAACTCCTGTACAAAGACAGTCATTACAGCCTTGACTGTAACAGCAAAAGATTAGGAACAACCTCAATAGAGGACTGGGTACATAAATCATGTTGCACCCACATGGAATACTATATAGTCAAGAAAAATAAAGTCACTTTCTGCATATTCATATGGAACTATTCTGAAGACCATTGCTTAGTGACAAAAAAAGCAAGGTGCAGGATGAGATGGGTGTCAGGCAGCCTGCAGGTGACCCAGTAATGCTTACCTCCTCATTGCACACGCTTGTGTGGCCCTCTCTCACATGAACTAGTGAATGGTGCAATTAAGAGGAATGGTGGAAAGGTGTGCCTCCTGAGGTTCAGTCATAAAAGGTGTGTGGCTCCAACCTTGCCCTCTTTTAGGTCATGTGCCCTGGGTGAAGCCAGCTGCCCTGCGGTGAGGTGCTAAGGCCTCCTGCCAACAGCTGCATGAGTGAGCCACCCTGGAGGTGAGGCCGTCCTTCAGCCCCGGTTGAGCCTTCAGATAAGCACTGCCCCAGCTGGTGCAGCCTCCTGCAAGGCTGAGCCAGAACCACCCAGCTTAGTGGTTCCTGACTCTCAAAAATTGGGAGATCATACAGGTTTATTGAGATTTTAAGCTGCTAAATTGTGGAGTAATTTGTTACATGGCCATAGATGACTAATAACGGTGTGTGCAATGTCCCAGCTTTGGAGTCGATGTGTTAATGCTCTCTCAGGGAACCGTGAGACACTGGGATCAGGGACAGAGGACAGGGGGACCTTTTTGACCTGTTGGCATTTTGACCTTTTAGAAAAATTGACTGAATGTCAAATACGTAAATAAAAACTTCAGCAGCCCTCAGTGAGTAGCCGTTGTGAGTTTTCATTCCACAAGTATATTTTTAAAGATTTTATTTATTTATTTTTAGAGAGATGGGAAGGGAGGGAGGAAGAAAGGGAGAGACATCAATGTCTCTCATGTTTGCCTCTCATGTGCCTCCCACTGGGAACCTGGCCTGTAACCCAGGCATGTGCCCTGACTAGGAATCAGACTGGCAACCCTTTGGTTCGCAGGCTGGCACTCAATCCACTGAACCACACCAGCCAGGGCTCCACAAATATTTTGAGAGCTGCCAGAAGTCCCCCTGAGTATGTGGGGCTAAATCTACAATATGGATTTATGAAGAATAGGAAAGGCTGGGGGGTGACAATCATATTAGAAGCCCCACCATGCACTAGCTGTGTGCCTTAGGGTAGCTTGCTTAACCTCTCTGAGCTTCAGTTTCCTTAACTGAAAAATGGGGATGATCAGTACAATGATTGGGGTCAAGTGTTCAGCCAAAGGCCAGGCATGGGGTAAACACTAGATCTGGATGTTATTATTAATAAGCTTCAAGGATCCTGCTCTGGGCCAGGAGAAGTGAGGAACCTATGGAGCCCCTTGTCCTCACTCCTGGGGTTGGTGGCCCACAGGGGACAGCTGATCAGCCTCCCAGAGCAGAAGCCGGGAAGATGAAAGGGTTATCAAGGCTGGGGGGTCAGAGGCTGAGCGAGAGCCCCCAGTGCAGGGCCACCTGTCCACCCAGCCCCTCATCCTTCTTCGTTCAGGACCTGTGGGTGGGGCAGCACTGATTGGGAGGTTTTGACATAGGCCCATGGATCTGTACAAAATAAATCATGCCTGCTGCTGCCTGCTCCCTCCACAGGCCTGGTGGGCAAGTGCAGAGCAGGAGGTAGCTCCCTCTCCAGAAGGAGGTGGTGTGTTTTTTTCCAGGGCCCCAGAATGTGTCAAGTGTTCTACGCTTGCATTCTGGCCTTGCCCCAGGACTCACAGCTGGAGGGGAGGCAGGGCAGGGGCAGGGGCCCACCAGCCATGAGAAGTCACTTGGCAGAGCAGGAGGGTCAACAGGTGCTGGGAGGGGCTAAGGGGTTCTGAGGTTGGGGTGCCCTGGGCTTCAGACCATCCAGAGCTTAGCACTCTCTCTCTTCTCCCTCTCTCTCTCTCTTTCCCTCTCCGCCCCCCCCCGCCCCCCTCACCAGGAAGGATGTTTGAATGACTGGCACCTGCATTCTGTGAGGACACTACAGGGTAGGTGGGGGCCCAGGAATTCCCACATGGGGGATGGAGCACTAGCCCGACAGAGCAGAAAGGTGCTGGAAAGCAGGGCAGGTCCTGAGGCACGGCGCCCCCGATCTGCCGAATGAGTGTGTCCTCTGAGTCCTGTGGGGTGTACAGGCTGCCTGCTGCCCTGACTCTGAGGATGACAGGAGGCTGCACCCCTTTTGGGGCAGCGCCTGGGAGGCACCCCTGCCCTGGCTGGGGAGAGAGGCTTGATTGGGTTTCTTTGCTCGTGACTCATGCTTTCTGGGACCAGCCTTGTCCCCTGGGAGGCACTTTCCAAGAAGGCCCCCATCTGGTGCCCTCTGCCCTGTGCAGATGGCCAGGCCTCAGCTGTGCTCAGCCCAGGCCAGGAAAAGGCGAGTCAGCCCTTGGCTAGGAGAAGAGCCTTGCTGGGATGGGGTCACCCTTCTTCTGGGTGTTGAACAGCCTGGTGCACTTTTGGCAACGCAACCAATAGAGCCACTTGTCCACAAGGAGGCTCTGTGCCCCTCACTTGCCCTCGGTCAGGGCTCCCAGGCCAGCGTCGGCCACCCTCACACATGCCAAAGCCTGGACTTGGCCTCTTCTTTCCTCTCGGCCCCCAAATGGGATCAGCAAGTATCCTCTCTGGGGGTTCCCCAGAAGCAGATCGTGAGGAGGGTTCCAGGGTTCCCAGGAAGGGCGTGGGGAGGTGGGGCCCGAAGGAAGCTCAGCCAGGAGCAGACCTGCCCAGGGGCTCACACTGGAGTGGTGAGGGTCACTGATCAGGGCATATGAGCTGGAGTTTTACACCTCATGTCTTCTTCATGCCCATGCCACTGGGGTGTGTGCACTGTCCGCAGCAGATGGTGCTGTGGCAAAAAGGGGCATTTCCCCAGGAGGAGGCAGTGAAAGGATGAGGGGAACCAGGTGGGTTACCCACTGTGCCTGCTGCTGCTGCTGAATGATTTAGATTTGACCTCTAATTATTTCTAGAAAGTGTTTGCCTTTCTCCATCCCCATAACTGCCCTCGTCTCTCGCTGGGACACCCAGGAGTCCCCAGCCTGAAGAGGACGGGGAGGAGCCAGGCTCCCTCTGTCCAACCTGAGGTCAGTGGTGCAAGGTGGGAGAGCACTTCCCCATTATACAGGGAAGGCTCAGAGATGGGGAAGACCATGCCCAGGACCACCCAGCCAGGGGGAGAAGGTGTGGTAGTCAATGCAGGTATGGTCCCCCTCACCCCAGCAGCACCGGTCCCCCTGCCCTGGTTCCCAGCAAACCCTGCCCAGATGGGGCCTGCCCCTGCTGTGGGCCTTTCCTTACCCTTGTCTCTCAGGCTTGATGCTGATTGTCGAAGTGAAATTGCTTGTCTGTATTCCCCAGAGAGGTGAGGTCTCCAGCAGGGCTGCTGTGGACAGCGGGAGAGGAAAGAATGCGGGGGGGGGGGGCATCCCAAGGATGCACTTATTCTCCAGGCATGTACATATCCCTGGCTGAAGGCTGTGCATGTCCCTATCTTCCAGAGGAGGAAACTGAGTCACAACAAGGTACTGGCACAGAAACAGAGCCCATTAGGGCCCCAGGGCCCATTGGCTTTTCAATTTGGGATTTGGGGAAGGAAAAAAAGATCGAGTACCTTATGCAACTCTGCATTCCAAGTTTTCATCCATGAAATGGGAAAATGAGCCCAGATATTCTTCCTCATCCCAAGGGACGAGGCCAGTGCAAGTTGGGGTCAATGGTAGGGGGTGAACCCTGGACTTGGTATCCATCTGCCACTGCCCTCTGATCTGGAGATTTCATCACCCTCAGGACGCTCCCACCACCCCAGGGGTTGGTAGGGGCAGCTGTGTGCTCTGTGCTCCCACCCCCCATTTTCTGAACAATCGCGTTCCCAGACCCTGACTGTCCTGCCTGAGTCCCTCTTTCTGGGCGGAGGGGCTCTCTGTTCCTGCCCCTCCTCCAGGGCCCACAGCCTTGGCGGTGGTATGGCATTCATAGACCTGCTTTCTGTTCCCAAATCACGTCTGAAGGTCTGTACCAGCTTGGCTGGGGCCGCCTGGCACCTCATGCCTGATGAGGAGACCCCAAGAAGCTCTAAGGGCTATTTGAGGACCAGATAATATTTGGAACCTGTGTTTGGAAAGCCATGGAGTTCAAACTCCACTTTCTTATGGTCATGTCAGGCCACCCAGACCTTCGATGGCTCCCCCTTGCCAGCCACCCTGAAATCCAGTTCTGCCCTTGCCTATCACCACTGCCTCAGTCTTTGGGCTCTCAAGAATGTCTGCTGGGACCATTGCAGTAGTCTTTTGTCTGGTCTCTTGCAGGCGAAAGACTCTTCCAGTCTCTCCTCATCTGGTCTAGTTTCCCCTAGCAGCAGAGTGAGCTTTCTAAAACACAAATCTGATCAAGTGATCTGGTCCTCACTACCTGCAAGATAGTGTCCAAGCCTGCTCTTGACCTGCCATGCGGGGCTGTCTTGGATCTGACCCCTGCTAGGATCTCTGACCTCATCCTCCACCCTGACCCCTACACTCTGAACCCAGATGTAGGGTTCTCCCCAGCATTCCCGGTACTGTCCCTGAAGCCTGATTTTGACCCTGGTCAGCTGTCCCCTGCTCCGGGAATACACTTCTTGTCCTTCCTATCAACACTGGCTCCTCCTTCAAGGGTGATTCCAGGGGTGTCCCCCAGAGGAGCCTTCAGGGTTCTTAGTGACAAACAATAGAACCAACTGTGGATCATTTAAATCAAGAAAGAACATATGGATATTTGGTGCTCACTGAACCCCCAGAAAGTCAGCGGGCCCACATGAAAAAGAAGGCCAAAGGGGAGAGACAAGACCCCAACTCCAGTTCTGCCACAGAGCCAGCCTGGTGACTCCCATGCATCTTTGCAGATCCCTCAGGAACTTCACCATTGCAAAGGCTCCCTTGAGGAAGACATTGAGTTTGGACCAGCTTTTCCCACAAACTCTGGAGTGGGTGCCTCTGATTGGCTGAGCCCACGTCACATGGCTGGCCATTCTCTAACAGCAAAGGAGGATGGGAAAGTGAATGTGGCCTATTTGGGCTCCCCCGGTGGTAGACGGCTCTACCTCGCCTCAAGGCCCACAGTGGTCAGGGGGTGAGATTCCTGAATGTGGGAAAGGGGTTCAGAGGGTGAAGGGTTCAAAGATGACCGAAGCGCATGTGTCCTCCTGACCCCCAGCATTCCCCATCACGGGAAAGGCACAGTGGGCATGCCTTGACACCTTTCTCCACCTTGACTCCTGTCCAGTTTATCACCAACCCATAGGCTGAATGTCCTAAGTGTGCCTCACATCTGCCTGTATTTCCCCGCCTACCCTGCCTTCTCTGTGCCAGTTCCTCAAAGAGCCCCCAGGCCAGGGGAGGAGACACATACAAAAGGAACAGTGACAGCTCAGTGTGGCACATGCCATTATGGAGGGACAGGCAGGGAACAAGGGAGCCCAGAGGAGGCACCTGGCCCTACTGGGGGGCATCTGGGAAGGCTTCCTGGAGGTGATGATGCTGTCTTAAAGGATGAATAGGAGTTAGAGAAACGAAGGTGGGGGAAATGCCATCCCAGGAAGAGACAGCAGCTTGAGCAAAGCCACAGAGATGCAAGACGGAGCTGGGAGGAGCTCTGGCATCACCCGGGACAAGGTATGTGTGAGGCAGGAGGGCTAAGAGATGAGGCTACATGGGGTGGACTCAGCCTGATTATGGGTCATCTGTGGGACCTGCCTTGAGCAAGGACTTGATACTGGGGCTGTGGGGTGACGCGGACAGATGTGAGCTTGAGAATGACCCTTTGGACAGTCTGACCTGAAGTAGGAGTTGGGGGTGGCCAGCCAGGTGTCGCGAGAATCCCAGCCAGCCAGGCTGGTGAGGCAGCAGGGCCCGGAAGAGGGATTTGGAGGACCAGTAGGCTTCTGGTAGCAAGCAGAAGTTTGCCAAGGCATGTTGCCAAGGCATGTCCGGGTGAGTGGGAGAGAGGCGGGACCTGGGCAAGTCCCTGGTTCAGTCTGGTGTCCTCAGTTTCCTCATTTGTAAATAGAGGGGATTGGGCGTGACCATCACTGGGAGAGGGACCGAGAGTCGGTGAGGCCATATCCGCTTCCCGATCCGAACTCTCTGTGCTGCGGGTGCAGTGATGAGATGTGGAAGCTGCCTCTCAGCTCTCACAGTGAGGCTGGTGTCTGTGGGTTGAACAGGTGACCGGTACAGTTTCGTCTGCGCTGAAGACAGCTCCCCCGGCAGGGCCCTAGCCCAGCAGGCAGGCTCCCACATCAAGAGCTGCACCAGGATAGAAAGGGATCTTAGCCATTTACACCCTCCCCTTCCCAAGGGGGCCCCACTGGGGCCAGGTTTCTTCGGACAATCAATGCCCTCATTCCAGGAAGCCTGCCTCAGGAGAGGCCCCGATTTCCCCCCATTTGCATAGCCATAGTAACAGGAAATAGGACTCATATTGCCTCATCAACATGGCTGCTGTGCCTGGCCAGGCCAGCTCAGGGCTCAGCACGGTGACCCAGCCTGGGCTGCCCACCCCAGCCTGTCCCCAGACAGCTGGCTGAAGCCCCAGCTGGGCGCTCAGTCTGGTGGCCAGACAGGTGGCTGGATAGACACTCCGGATGTCAGACATGGAAACTCCAAGCCAGGCCAACTGTGATTCCTGGGAAGGAAGGGGGGCAGTTAACAGTGACAACTGGGTGCTCCACCGGAGTCAAAGTGCACTGTGCTCTCGCTGAGCCACCGCAGTTCCCAGCAGTGATGGGTAGACTTTCCATCTGCAGGAAGTGCGCCTGTCTGCTACCTGGCCCCTCTCTGTCCCTTCTTGGTTTCCCCAGCTCTTTCCCGAAAGCCCTCCTGGACTTTGAGCAGGAAGCTGACTTCTCAGATGTCCTGCCACAGGTCCACACAGAGACCCACGAACCTATGTGCTGAGCTGGGCTCAGAAACAAGGAACGGTGCCATAAAGTGCTGGTTACTGCAGTTCCAGAGCTCAAAATGCTGTAGGTCAAAATGTGTTGGTCCTCTCCATGGCAGCTACTGAAAGAGAAACCAGATTTTAACCGTCTATGGAGCTCAGTGGAGCAAGGTTAGCACCCTCTGGGACGCCCTGCAGATACAGAGCAAGCCCGGTCCATATCCTGGCTGGCGGTGTGGCCTAGGGTGAGCTCCCAAGCCCCCTGGAGGCTCAGGTTCTGCTTCTGTACAACGGGAATAAATAGTGGTGCTCACGGGTTGGGGTGAGGGATAAATGGGAGACGGCCTGGTGAGAGAAGTGCAATCTAAGGTGGCCATGAGCCCACCAAGGGGCTGCTGAGCTCCACTTAGAAGTACCCCTTGTGGGAGGTGCTGGGGTTACAGAAATGACCCGCATGTGCCTGTGGCTGTGCCCTCAGAGAAGTCAGAGTCAAGGGGAGGGGTTTAGAAGTACTAAGTCCCACACAAGGAATCCAGTGAAGGGCCCAGGAAGGCCTGTTGCCTGGTGGGAACACCCAGGGAGGCTTCCTGGAGGAGGGATGTCTGAACTGGTCTCCAAGACTGACAGGTTTGATGAAGGTGGAAGGGGAAGCATTCCAGGCAGAAGAATCAGCCCAGGCACCCACTGTGCCTCCCCACCCCACCCTGCAGGGCCCCGAGCCTCCCTATCGGGACATGGATGGCCACTCTCCTGCACCACAGCACAGCACA